>CM072925.1:937148-949247 GCA_036971965.1 Nyctalus aviator | reverse complement strand
GAGCCAGAGAGGACTGGGCAGCTTACCAGTCCTGACCAACTTTCCGATGACAACCAAGTAACCTCTGACTGTCCCACTTAGAGCTCCAAACTTCTTACACAATTCCGCCTTCCCATAACTCAAAATGTGTGATAGCTATTCTCCATAATTTAATGCTTACATCTATCAAAACTTTTTCAAATTTTATTGACATCTCTTAATATGCAGACCCGAACCTGGATCCTTTTTCTGAAGAAAGAAACTATGTTTAATACGGGAAAATGGCTTTGGCTCATGAGCTATTTTAAGATCTGAGACCCTGGGACTCTACACTCAGGAGCCCCAGATACTAAGATTGGAAAAGAGCCCTGGCTGGTGTGGCTCCGTGGATAGAGCATTGCCTGCGGACTGAAGAGACCTGGGTTTGATTCTGGTCAAGGGCACATGGCTGGGTCGCGGGCTCAATGCCCAGTAGTGGGCCCGGAGGAGGCAGCTGATTGATAATTCTCTGTCATCACCGATGTTTCAATCTCTCTCCCTTTCTCTCTGAAATCAATAAAAATATATATTTTTTAAAAGGATTGGAAAATACTTGTAAAATAATAGCAACAATTTCTATTTTAAAATGGACCAACAGCTTTTCATCAGAATACCCATGTGTGACAGCAGGGCGCCAACTCGGCCTTGTGATGAGTTAGGGCTGCCTGTGGGAGGTCTTGTGAGGGGCGTGCTCGGTGGCGGTGAGCAGTAACCGGTACGTAAATACAGCCCTAAACGCACACAAAGGTGCCGGTAATTCCACACTAGCTGGCTGAGGTACCTACCTCACAAGCTTAATACGTGCTTCCTACCTAGCCAAGGCTCTCGTGCTCGCGTCCCTTTTTAAAGTACGTTAGGTCTACGCTCTAGCAGATATTCACCATAAATGTCTAGAAAAAGAAGGAATTTCATGATAAACATTTGAGAGGAAAAAGGAACATATTTTGGATTAAATGGAAAAATACTTCTATTTCGTTACAAATTCGTCACTTGGGTTAAAGAACATCCACACCAGTGAGGAGCGCCGTGATCTGGCTGCTGGTGTGGAGTCTGCTCCCAGTCCCTGGGTGCGGCCGAGCGTGAACGGGAGGGACCGAGGCCCGCTCGGCCGCTCCCTGGGCCCTGGTGCTCCTCAGCTACCTCCAGAAAGGGGCCTGCTGTCCCTCCCTAACTTTGTGGATGCAGGATCTCACCAGCCTGAAGTGAAGGGGGAAGGATTCTTACCGTGCTGTTTTGTGAGAAGTGGCCGAGGTGCAGACAGGGAAACATGGAAAAAAAGAGAAGGAAAAGGTCAGGCATTTCCAGAGGCGGGGGTCCTGTTAGGCCGGGGGGGGGGGGGGGGGCGCGGCCCGCCCACCCAGTCTGCGCGGTCTCATGCTGGAGCTGCAGAGCGGGCAGCACGGCTCTCTTTGCCCTGAGAAGTCTAGTGACATTTCTAATAACAACTTGGACCTAATGAAATTAAACCTTAATTTTATAAAAAATAAGCGTAGTCCTTAGAGGGCACCAAGAGAAAAATAATGCAAGTCACAAGTAGGAGCCACATACATAGTTTAAAAATTTCTAAAAGGAAAAGCAGAAGTTAATTTTATTAAGTCTATTTATTCCCACATGTCCAAAGTACTGTAATTTGAGCAACCAGTGGCGACGCATGCATGCATGCATGCATGCGACATCTTGTGTTCTGCTTTGTACGAGGTGTGTGCTGGCACGGGGACCGGCCACATTTCAGAAGGCTCGTGGCTCTCACACCACATGGGGACCATTCCCTAGAAAATGACAAGTTGGAGAGAAGCACAATGCTGCAGAATTCTGTTAACAACAAGCTTCCCGTTTTCATTCACTCGCAGGTTATCACCGAATGAAGCCCCTGAGAAGAGCTGGCGTGTGATTTACTTTGTTTACTACTGAGAATCAGGACCCTGAAGGGGGGCCCTCCATTCCAAGGGCATTCAAAAACACATTTATTGAGTAAATGAACAGTAAAAACTTCCAATGTCAACCCAACTGTCTTCCTGAGCGCTGAGCTTTATCCCATTTAGAATATATAGGAAGTTTTAGTGAATTCCTTTTGTTTCTGAAATGGCAATTCTTCCTGCCAGGAGGTAGCTTAGCTGTTCTGCGAAGGTAAAACCTTAGTTTATCCACTGAAGGAGCGGTTGAAATACTCTGATAAAATCTGCCATGGACGTGTCCAAACCACCCTTCCGGAGGCTTTGATCCGGAGACCGTGGAGGTCCCAGTTCACAGCATAAATTGTCTGTTGACAGCGCTAAGCAGGTTCTGCTATGAAACGTAAGGAGCAAAAAGCCTAATAAATTTTGCCTCAGATGTGTCGCAGCAAGTCCACACCAGCAGCAATGGCCTCGGGGTGGGAGACAGCCACTGGCCACTCCCCTTACTGGCTCCGGTCTGAACAAGGCCTTTCACCAAACGAGAATCAGCAACAACACATGCTCCTTCCCCGACAGGAACGTTTAAAAGACGCAGTACTTAGCACCTAAATGCCCTCTTGCAGATACTTTAGTTTTCAATTGAGGACTCTCTCCTGGGATTGACAATAGTTCAAATTCTGCCTCAGTTTACAGCAGGTGACTTTGGTGCAAACAGAAAGGTGCCGGAGGCTGGAGCCAACAGCAGTCGCCTATTAATGTGAAAGAAAACATCGGGAGGCATGGACTTTGATACTCAGCAGGGCTGGAAGCTGTGGGCTCAGGGGCTCAAGGCCACCCCTAACCCGAACATCCTCACATTGTGCGCCAACCTTCCCTTTGATCCGCCAGGAGGCCCTGCTGACGGGGAATGTGTACTCAGGTAAATAAAAGGCGGGCCAGGCCAGGACCAGGCCAGGAGTCTGTGCGCAGGCCCAGACCTGCTGAAGGGGGCGCAGAAAGGACAGGGACCGGAAAACTGCCTTCCAGGCCGCTCCACCCAGAGGGCCTGCGTAAGAACGCCGGCAGCCACAGGGTGAACCCGCGGCTGCCAAGAACAACAAGTTCAGGGAAAACAAGTTCCCCGAACAAAATGAAGCGGGTCCGGCCGGATTCAGTTAATGGGGGGGAGGGGGAGCGGGGGGGGGGGGGGGCGGTATTAACCGCGGGGACCGCGAGGCCGGGAGGCTGAAAGCCGGGCCCCCCGAGCAGCGAGGCGGCAGCGAACAGAAACCCAGACCCCGGCTCCCGCTCCGGACGGTGCCAAGGCCGCCGCCTCGGAGACACGCGCCCGCTGCACCCGCCCCGGGAGGCCCGGACTCCGACAGCGGAGGACAGAGGGCGGGGCCGCCGGACCGCCGCCTGGAGGGACGGCTTCGCTCAGCCTTTCCGACCCCGGAGCCGCGGCCGCCCGCAGGGCCCGCGCTGAGCGGAGCGGCCTGTCCGCCCCGCGCGCCCCGCGCGCCCCGGAGTGAACGGCGCCGGCCCCAGGCCCGCCACCCGGGACCTCCCGCCGGGCCCGCTCCCCCGCCCGCGCCCCCGGACCCGCAGCCCCGCCTCCCGGGGCGCCCCGCCCGCCGCCGCCCAAGCCCCGGCTGCGGGAGCTCCGATCGGAGATAAGCGGGCGGGACGGAGCGGGCCCTGCAGGCCGCCGGCCGGAGCGGGGCTCCCGGGGCCAGAGCGCCCGTCCCGCCTCGGAGCCACCGTGGGTCTCAGTCCGTGAACGGAGAGGCGGCCTCACCGCGCACCTGTCCCCGGGCAGGGCTCGGCTGCGGGCATCCCGGCCCCGCCGCCCGGGCGCCCCCGCCCGTCCCCGCGCGCCGGGGCAGGTGCAGAGGGCGCTCCCGCCGCCCCGCGGGGGGCTGCCCCGCGCCGTCCGAGCCCGGGCCCCGGCCCCGCGCCCCCGCCCGCGCCCCGCGCCCCCGCCCGCGCCCCGCCCCCGCCCCGCGCCCCGCGCCCCCGCCCGCGCCCCGCGCCCCCGCCCGCGCCCCCGTCCGGCCCCCGGGGCCCGGCGCTCCGGCCGCGCTCACCTCATGAGGTAGTCCCGGAAGTCCTTGCTCCGGACATAGTCCGCCGCCTTCCGCACCAGCGCGCCCGCCATGGCCGTGCCGCCCTCGCGCCGCTCCCGGAGCCCAGCGCCCGGCCCGGCGGACAGAGGACACTCCGCGACCGCCGCGCGTCACGACAGCTCCGCCCGCCTTACGGCCGCGGCGCTCGGCCAATGGGAGGGCTGGGCGTGGGAGGCGGCCAGCGGATTGGCTGCTGCGCGCCGCACACTTCTCCCCGCCCCTCGGCGGCGGCGGGGCGGGGCTTCCGCCATAAAATGGCCGGGCCGCGCGGGGATTGGCTGGCGGTTGCTAGGCGGTGGCGCCCCGGCGCGGCGTCCCCTCAAGGGCACGGCGCCCGCACCTCCGGCCCCGGGGCCCCGCCCGCCCCGCCCGGCCCGCCCGGCCCCGGCCGCAGGTGCGGGCACAGCAGGGCCGCTCCCTCCGCTGCCCCGGGCCAAGGTCACCGGGGCCCCAGCGTGCGCGGGTCCTCGGGTCACCGAAGTCCCGCAGCGGGGGTCCTGTTATTCGGGGGTTTTATTGTTCTTGGGACTGGCCCTCAGTGCGCTGATCTGAGTCATTTAAGCTGCGTTCGGTGACCGACCTAGCCCAGGAGCATCAATTAGGATAGGGGTGATCGATTGGAATAGGGGATGATCGGTTGGGATAGAGGATGATCGATTAGAACAGGGGGTGATGGGAGCCTGTGTCCACATTAGCAATGGGCCAGCGGGCGATTTTCTAGAGCCCCAGTCCATAGGCGGGCGTGTGTGCCCTCCCCGGGGGGAGTTGGTGGTCCCTGTGCCTCCCTCCTTGTGGAGGTGGGAAGAACAGGCCCTAGGCGGTGTGGGCCAACCGTTAACATGTACAGGAACGGCCTGGAGGCCCACAGCTGGCCTCGGTCCACAGGCCGCCTCCCCGTTCTCTCCTGGAGGCAGGATGCCCTGGGGGGAGGGAGGGGGAGCAGTCACAGACAATGGGCCCGCTGGAGTTTGGAGGGAGGGGCGGTTCACGCTCCGGCCAGGCGTGCCCAGCCATCGCACCTGTGCCCTGCAACGGCTGAAATGGCGTTGGTAACCTTTGGGTTGTCCTTGTAGCTGTCCTCCCGCCCTCTGTGGACGCCTGTGGCCGGCACTGCGGTGCTGCCTTTGCCGCGGTGAAGGCTGCCACTGCAGCCGCTGGCCAGCTTGATAAAGACCTAGAAATGTTGATCCCTGTCTGGGGGTCGTCTCCTGGGGACGCCCCTAACACTGACAGCACCAGGACGGTGGGCACAGCCTGTGCTTCCTGCTGAGGGGGGAGCTGGCCTCAAGGGGCAAAAGGGTTTTGGTTGTTAGCAAGGTTAATAGGGGTCCTTCGCTGGCCAGGAGGTGCTCGTACACTCTCTCCTCATTCAACCCCCAAGGTGGGTGTAAGAAGCCGGATGGCTTTGTGGATAAAAGCCCAACTGCTTCCCCGCCCCCCCCCCACAAGTAAACAAAAACACCAAACTTCCCTGAAGGAGGAGAGCCCCGGGGAGTGACTGATGGGGAGTGACTGATCCGATGGATGCTACTGCCCTGAGGGCAGGCGTAGAGGCGTAGGGGCTGGGAGCTTCCGGCAGCAGAGGCCCTGGGGTCACTGCGGATTGACCAGGAGGGCCCGCTGATGACTCCAGGGCGCCTCCTGGCGCGATTCCACACCAAGGAAACAGCAGGCGACCTGAACCCAATGGAGCCTGTAGCTCCGCCCCCAGGGCCCAGGGACCGAAAGGGTGAGAGGAACTAGCCCAAGGATGGAGCCCGTCTGTCTGAGGGAGCAGTGGAGAGGACAGGGGGACACGGAGGACACCCCGCTGCTGTAATGTGAGGTGTCGGCAGCCTCATTAAACCGCAAGAGGAAACAGGTGGAATTGATCTTACTCGTCTGCTTAGTCCCAAACACCCAGGATGCTATTTCAATATGGAATCAACATAGAAAAGTTGTTATTGAAATATTTTAGGTTCTTCCCCTACGAAGCCTCCTAAATCTGGTGAGCATTTAGACTTACAGTTCCTCATTGGCAGTGCTCGGTCTGCATTTACGTTTCACGGGGTTTACCGTTTAACGATGCATGTCCCCACACCCAGGTCACCCCACCCAGCTTGGAATCCCCGGCTGGATGGAGCACCTCCCCACGTCATCCCCCTTTACCCTCTGCACTCACATGGACAAAACCGCTTCACAGGAGAATTCTCGTGGAGGCAGAAGCAGCCTCGGTTTCACAATGACCCCGGTCCACGTTGAGCAAATTCACCTCCTCTGTTGCAACTCTGCTGTGTTCCCTTTGAACTCAAAGGCTAGTGGAGCACACGCTGATCCACATCGCTGCCATCTGGGGCAGATGGTGCAGCTGATTCGCACGAGGCTGATGACCACCGCTGAGCACTCTGCCTGTGCGTGTTAGAAACATTTCCGAAAACAGATTTGTATTTCAGAATTTTCAATTGCAAATAAATCCTCCAGCCCAGCTGGCATGGCTCAGGGGTTGAGCCAGAAAGTCACAGTTCGGTTCCCAGTCAGGGCACAGGCCCGGATTGCGGGCTCGATCCCCAGTGGGAGGCGTGCAGGAGGCAGCTGATCCGTGATTCTCCCTCAGCATGGATGTTTCTCTCTCTCTTTCCTCCTCCCTTCCTCTGTGAAATCAATTTTAAAAACATATTTTAAAAGTAAATAAGTAGATGAGTGCTCCCGCCTCCTGCCTCCCTGTCCAACTGCATCACAAACCGTCTCCAAGAGGCGGGCTTTAGCTCCAGGCTGCGCTCACCCACCAGCTGCGGCGCTGGGGAGGGAGCACTCCCACATTTGGCAGTAGCCCCGTCATTTTAAGAAATTCTTGAGTCAGAGGTCAAGTCGCCATCGGCCTCCTGGAGCTCCTCCCCCTGCGGCTGGGCGGACAGGCCTGGCAGGCAGGGCTGCATTCCCTGGCCTCGGTCCCTCTGGTCGGTCTGTGAATGGACGAGGGGCCGAGCACCGGACACAGGAACCGAACGAGTCAGAACTCTCCCTCTGCAGTGTCGGCCTCGGAAAAGGAATATCGGTATTTTTACCGAGGATCACAGTCTGGAACGGAGCTGTAGGAGATAATCTGTAAAAAGCCATCGACACCTGTAGAGAATCTTTGTGAATTTATTTGAGCCAAACCGTCGACATATGCCGGGAAGCAGAACATCAGCGAATTGAGATGTCGCTCCGGAGAATGGCGGGTTACCCCTGTATTTATACATTGCCACCAGAAGAGGGACACAGGTGCGTTACCTGAAATCCATTGGTGACAGATTAGGGGGTGGGAGAAAGCAAAGCAGGGAAACCCCTGGGATTGGATAAAAAGTAAAATGATGGACACATACCTAGGTGGGTGCAGGAACAGTGAACATGATAATGAAGGAATCTATGGCCTCTGTCCTGGCGCCCAGCACATTAGGTTTGCCCCAGGGGCTCCAGAAAAAGGGAAGTTACCAGTTACCCTGACATTTCAAGGGTGTGTTATCATAGATACAAAAAGACAGATAGGACGTAACTACCCACCATCACTGCGTTTAGTTAAAGTTTCATTTCAGACCATCCTTTGTGGTGACTTTAGGTCTGAGTTTGCAAGACCGCCATGCAGGCCTCCCCTGAGCTGTCAGGTCAGCTTATGGCCCCTTTCGTCCAGTCTTTTGTAAAAATACTAATAAGTCTTGATTTCCAGCCAATAGAAATTAGGTTTTTACCTCTAGAGGACACTCTCAAAGACTCCGCAGTACACACTCCACGCTCCCATCTCTGGGGCCACGGCTGGCAACATCCCTGATCCCCAGTAGGGGGCGTGCAGGAGGCAGCAGATCCATAATTCTCTTTCATCATTGATCTCTCTCTCTCCTTCCTCTCTGAAACCAGTACAAATATATTTTAAAAAATAAAGTAAAACCTAAATGGTGTTTCCAGCAGTTGAAACATTTATGCACATTCTGAGTGCATGCTGCTGGCCTGACATGTTTTTCATGAACGTGGACTTCCTTCACCGGCCACGAGTTGCCGGCCCGGCTGTTCTCCGAGGCGGTTGGTTGCTAGTGTCCGGTGTTTCCCTGGCCTTGTCTCTTGTGTCGCACGAGCTCGGTCAGCCGCCCCCAGTGGCGGAGGGAATGCTGCTGCCGGGCCGGGGCCGCCGCTGGCACATTCCTAACCCGGACCTGTTGGCCGCTGAGCTGTGCGTGTGTGCCGTACACACACACTGAGTGTGAGGCTGTTCACAGGAGAGCCACACACCGCCCGCAGAACCAGGCCAGCGGCTTCTCACACCCGGCACCCCGGGCGGGCCCGTCACCCCCGGGCGGGCCTGTCATCCCCCGGGCGGGCCTGTCACCCCCAGCGGGCCCGTCACCCCCGGGCGGGCCTGTCATCCCCCGGGCGGGCCTGTCACCCCCCGGGCGGGCCTGACACCCCCGGGCAGGCCTGTCACCCCCCGAGCGGGCCTGTCACCCCCGCTCAGAACCTCCGGCGCCCACTCGGCCTGTGCGGCACGGCCTGTGCTGGGCGGGGACAGGCGGCCATGGCGCTGGCTGCTCCGGGCGGCAGGGAGGCTCCTGCCCCAGACCTGCTCCAGTGCCCGGTGCCCGCCTCACCGGACAGGGCCAGCGGGCCCACGCCTGAGCTGCAGGCGGAGTATTGTGGCTTTGCGGATGGAGCTGACGGTTTTAAGGAACATTATGACCAGAGTGTCCCCCACCTGCCCAGCCTCTCGCCACCCAGGGGGACTTCCCTGAACCACCGCACCCCCCTCCCACGGCCCACGGCCTCTGCCCTCGGCCCCGCACATCGCCGATGCCACCCATTCTGTGAAGACCCTCAGCGGGCGTGCGGGTGTATTTCTGTGTAAAGAAAGGAGGGGTGGTGTGCGGGCAGGTGGTAGGGTGTGCGGGGGGCGGGGGCGTGCTGGGGTGTGGGGGCTCCTGCTGCCCCGCCCGTCACACACCGGGCTCTGCGTGGAGTGCACACGCACACACATGTACACACACATGTACACACACGTGCGCACACAGTGCACACACACATGCACATACAGAGTGCAGAGTCCGCACACACATGCACACACGTGTACGTGCACACACAGGGCCCCGTGGAGTGCCGCCGTGCAGCGCGTGGCAGAGCCCGGTGGGCCGGGAGGAAGAGGAGGTACAGACGGCTTGGGTGACAACACTGACAGTCCAAGAGGCCACACCAGGGACAAGTCACACTTCATAAAACCCGTGTTTATTAGAAAACCTGCTCAGAAAGTCTGGAAAGCGTAATAAATACCGTGCGGGCCGCCCGCACACAGCCCGAAGCGAGCGGAGCTGTAAAGGCGGAGGCGAGCAAAGTGCGGCGTGGAGAGGGGCGGGCAGCGCTCCGGGCACAGCCTTGGAGCCCCCTCCCCGCCCCCCCTTCCCCCCCGGCTGGCGAGGCCACACGGAGCCCCTGGCTCCTCGCCGCTCAGGGTCCCAGTCCGCTCTCAGCGCCCGGAGGGCGGGGAAGGGCCTGCGTGGGGGTGGGCTGGAGGCCGAGGTCAGAGCCCGGGGTCTGAGCCGGGGGTGCGGTCCGAGGTGTGAGCCGGGCAGTGCGGATCCTGGGGAGCCTTCCCTGGCGCCGGGTTCGGGGACCCTCAGACCCGTCATTGCCACCGACGGCGCGGCCGCCACGTCCCTAAGACTTCCCCGGCTCGGTTTCCACGCAGCAGGCTCAGGGACACCCCCCCCCGGCAGACCCCCAGCCACCGCGCGGCGGGCAGCTGGGCCCAGCAAACAGGACGCGGGCCTGGGGCCAGGTCTAGGAGGGTGACCCGCAGCCCGCTGTTCCCGTTCCCGAAGGCAGCGAGGCAGCTGGGACAGAGGCAGACGAGGGGGTGGGGGAGGGGGAGGAGGGAGGAAGGGGAGTCACACACGGAGCCTTGGGGGCTCTGTCCACGGAGGGACGAGGACGCCCAGCTCTGCGGGAGCCGGGCACCTGTGTCTGGTGCTGGAGAGAGAGGCCGTGGCCCCCACGCTCATCTTCTGGGCCTGAAGACCACAGCCCAGTGAGGGAGAACTTTCCAGCAGGCAGTCCCTGTGTGCGTGTGTGTGCGCCTGAGTGTGTGCGTGTGTGTGTGTGTGTGTGTGTGTGACTGGGGTTGAGACTGAAGGACAAAAGAAACAATAAATATCGTCTTTTTAGGAAAAACCTGGCTGTGACCAACAGTCGCTCCCATAGTCTGGCCTGAGCTCAGAGGGACGGACGGACAGACAGACAAGTGGCAGTCCTCCCGCCGGTGGGTGCTCCCTGGGCGGGCCGAGCTGGAGGAGAGGAGGACACAGGCGCTGCCTCGGGCAGCCCCGGGTGGAGCGGGCGGGGTTTTATTAACGGAGGGCACCCGGCCCCGGGACACACAGACACGCTGACCGGCCGCCAGGACAGACGCTGGGCGGCGCAGACACAGCTCAGCTTCCGCCACGGCACCCCGCCGAGCCCCGGCCGGTGGGCGAGAGGCCGAGCTCAGGGTCCGAGGTCACAGATTCTCCGGGGCGGGGGGCGCAAGCCGGGCCTTCAGCCCGGGGCCCCAGCCCGGGCCTGCCACCCAGAGCCGGGGCGGGGCGCACAGGCGCCTGCTGGCTCCTTCCCGGCACCAAGGCCGAGCCAGGCGGCTCAGGGGTGCCTCCCGCTCGGCTCTCTGCGAGGACACACCGGCTCCTGTGCCGGTGCCCTCGGTCACCGTCAGCCGCCCTGGATGCCGGCCCCTCCGGGAGGCGCTACCGAGGCCGCCTCCTCCCGCTGAGCACGGTGCTTGCTGGGCGGGTGCCGCGGGGGAAGGCCTTCGCCTGCAGCTGCCGGGGAGGGAGGCGCAGGCGGCAGAGTGACGGGGAGGCGCCGGACCCTCTGGGGCCGAAGGCGCCCGCGGTCACTGGAGCAGCGCCCGGCCCGGGTCCCGGCGTCGGCCCTGCCGGCTACAGCCGCGTGGACGTGAGCCTCTTCATGCCGCGGCGCTGGGCCAGGCTGGACGCCAGTACGGGCTCCAGCCGCGGTGCCTGCGGCGTCCGGTGCAGGGCCAGGTAGGTGGCGGCCATGGCGCCCTGCAAGGCAAGGGGGGCGGTGACCGCGGGCGCTCTGCCCGAGCAGCGCACGGCCTCCGGCCTCGGTCTCCCACCTGTGCGGCGGCCCGGGATCTCCTCTCCGCGTCACCGGCACACACGGCGGCGGTGCCGTCACGGGGGGTGAACACCCGGACTCCCACGGGCCCAGGCTGAGCCCCCCCACCCCCACGTTGGCAGGGCGCCGGCTGCTCTGTCCCCCGCACCTGGCACCGGGCCAGGGCCTGGCCACCTCGTCGTGGCCACTTACAATTAATTGTTTAAAAAACTGATTTCAGAGAGAGGAAGGGAGAGGAGGAGAAAGAAACATCAACCAAGAGAATCGCTGACGGGCTGCCTCCTGCCCGCCCCGGCTGGGGATGTGCCAGGGAATCTGTGAGAATATTACGGGGGGCGGGGGGGGGGAGGCAGGCTGGTAGGGCCCGCGGCTGCGCGGTGAATAAAGTTTTCAGGAATGCGGCCACACCGAGCGCGGACCCGCTGTTCGGGGTTTCCGTGGGACACAGGACAGCGGAGTCCCTGACACAGAGGCACCCGCCGAGACCTCAAATATTTACTGTCTGGGCCGTGGGAGGGGGCAGACCTTTGGTCTGGAACTGAGGACTTGGGACCAGGAGCTGGCACAGCCCCGATTCTCCCTCTCCCTCTCCCTCTGCCTCTCTTTCCCTCCCTCTCCCTCTCCTCCCTCTCCCTCTGCCTCTGCCTCTCTTTCCCTCCCTTTCCCTCTCCTCCCTCTCCCTCTCGCTCTGCCTCTCTTTCCCTCCCCCTCCCTCTCCTCCCTCTCCCTCTCCCTCTGCCTCTCTTTCCCTCCCTCTCCCTCTCCTCCCTCTCCCTCTGCCTCTGCCTCTCTTTCCCTCCCTTTCCCTCTCCTCCCTCTCACTCTCTCTCTGCCTCTCTTTCCCTCCCTCTCCCTCTCCTCCCTCTCCCTCTGCCTCTGCCTCTGCCTCTCTTTCCCTCCCTCTCCCTCTCCTCCCTCTCCCTCTCCCTCTGCCTCTCTTTCCCTCCCTT
>CM072925.1:897148-932148 GCA_036971965.1 Nyctalus aviator | reverse complement strand
CGAGGAGGGTGCATCGCATCGTTAAGGCCAGTGGTGGGCAAACTCCAGAGCCACAGGCGGCTCTCTGGCCCCTTGAGTGTGGCTCTTCCACAAAAATGCCACAGCCTGGGCGAGTCTATGTTGAAGATGTGGCATTAGTAGAAGTTTAAGTTTAAAAAATGTGGCTCTCAGAAAACATTTCAGTCGTTGGGCTGTTGGTATCGGGCTCTGTTGACGAATGAGTTTGCCGACCGCTGGTTGAGGCAGAAGAACTGCTTCAATGAGGTCAGACAGGACCTAAACCCGACACCTCACTCCCGAGGAGCCCCACTGGGTGGACCTGCCGTGTGATCCCCACCTCCACCTCCGGACCCTGCGTCTCCCGCCTCCCTCGTCCCAGCCCTGCGCCCGCCCCTGCGTCTGTGCCTGACCCGCCAGGTGCCAGAGGGGCCCCCTGGGAGGCCGGGCTGCGTCCCACTGTGGGGACGGCCCTTCCTCCGGCCACTCCCGACCCCGGCGGCTCCCACCGCGGCTCCTGCTCACGCCACTGCGAGCCGGCGGGCAGGTGCAGCGTAAACGGATAAAAGAAGCCGGTCTGGCGGTCAGTGCCCTGCCTTCGGGGTGGGCGAGGCCGCCCCGCCCTGGCCCCCGCCCCCCTGCCCCCTGCCCCCGCCCTGGTCCCCCACGCCCTGCCCCCCAACCCCCCGGCCCCCGGCCCCCGCCCCAGTCCCCCGCTCCCCTGCCCCCTGTCCCCCGGTCCCCGCCCCCCGCCGGGCGCTCGCCTCGGGGGCCACGAAGTTGGCGGTGTAGCAGGGCGTCATCAGCAGCCCGTTCTCGGCGCGCAGCTGCTTGGCGAAGCCGAAGTCGCAGATGCGGATGGACTCGGGGTTCCCGGACTCGTCCACGTACAGGATGTTGCTGGGCTTCAGGTCCCGGTGCACGACCTGCAGGGGCAGGAGGGGCCTGAGGGGGGCCCTGGGCGTGGGGTGGGGGGTCGGAGAGCAGAGGCGCTGGGAACCGGGGTTACTGGGAGCCCTTTGCTCACAGCCCTCAGCAGGCGAGGCAGCCCGGATGCTGACCCCCCTCCGAGGAGTCAGCCAAGACCCCGGGCGTGAATGAGGTTTGAGTGAGCAAAAGCTGGCAGCTCTGCTGGCCCCGGCGGCTCAGGCGGAGACGGGTGTGGGCGGCCCTGGCGGGCCCAGCGGTTGGACGCTGTCCTGGCAGCACAAGGCGGGTTTGGTCCCATCCGGGCGCGTACGGGAGGCAACCGACCGGCGTTCCTCTCACATCGACGCTCTCTCCTTCCTCTCCCTTCCTCTCGCTCTAAAAATCAGCAATTAAAACATCCTGGAGTGAGGATTTAAAAAAAAAAAGGAATGTGGAGAGCTCAGGTCACCTGAATAGGAAGGTTTCTAAAGATGAATGTTTGTGCCTGGATCCGTGATTCTCTCTCATCATTGAAGTTTTTATCTCTCCATCTCCCTCCCTCTCTGAAATCAATAAAGATATATATATGATATAGATATAGAAACAGATACAGATATAGATATAGATATATAGATATAGATATATAGATGGTATAGATATAGATAGATATGTGATATAGATATAGGTATAGATATAGATATAGGTATAGATATATAGGTGATATAGATACAGACGGAGACGTAGACGTAGACGTAGACATAGGGGAATATTGGCCTCATGCCCACGCGCCCCGCAGGCTGGGAGCCAGTGCACAGGGATTAGACGCAGAGGGAGCGGCGTGCACCCCGCCCGCTCACCCCCTGCGAGTGCAGGTAGTCCATGGTGCGGGCGATGGTGCACAGCACGGCGCTGGCCTCGCGCTCCGAGAAGCAGCGCTGCCGCAGGATGCGGTCCAGCAGCTCACCGCCGCGCATCAGCTCCGTCACCAGGTACACGAACTGGCCCTCGTCGTAGACCTGGCCGGAGGGCGGGGTCAGCGCTGCGTCCCCCGATCCCCCCGGTCCCCTCCCACGGCCTTCACAATCCGGCTGCCCCCCCCCTGCACACCGGTCCCCCCGCACGGCCTTCACACTCCGGCTCCCCCCCCCCTGCACACCGGTCCCCCGCACGGCCTTCACACTCCAGCTGCCCCCCCCCATGCACACCGGTCCCCCGCACGGCCTTCACACTCCAGCTGCCCCCCCCCATGCACACCGGTCCCCCCGCACGGCCTTCACACTCCGGCTGCCCCCCCCCATGCACACCGGTCCCCCGCACGGCCGAGCACTCCGGCTGCCCCCCCCGCCATGCACACCGGTCCCCCCGCACGGCCGAGCACTCCGGCTGCCCCCCCCTGCACACCGGTCCCCCCGCACGGCCGAGCACTCCGGCTGCCCCCCCTGCACACCGGTCCCCCGCACGGCCGAGCACTCCGGCTGCCCCCCCCATGGCTGCCCCCCCCTGCACACCGGTCCCCCCGCACAGCCGAGCACTCCGGCTGCACCCCCCATGGCTGCCCCCCCCCATGCACACCGGTCCCCCGCACGGCCTTCACACTCCGGCTGCCCCCCCCATGCACACCGGTCCCCCGCACGGCCGAGCACTGAGGAGGAACGAGGGGCATGGGGCGCCCTGGGCACTCACGTCCTTGAGGGTGATGATGTTGGGGTGCTGGCCGTACCGCAGCAGGATCTCGATCTCCTCCGAGGGGTCCCTCCTGCTCTTGTCGATGATCTGGAACAGACCGTGGCCCCCAGCGGCTCGGACAGGCCTTCCACCGCCCGCTCCCAGGGACAAGGCCGACCGGGAATTGCCGGCCGCTATGCCCGCCCCACGCTACATTCCCAAACACGAGTGCCGAGGCCACAGGCGCAGGGGCGTCCGCGCCTCGCCGTGCCTAGAGCTGAAAGCACCACGATTTGCCAAATGAAGCTCAAACGGGCCTAACCTCCAAGCCAGGGACCCCGTCCTGCGGGAGCCGAAGGCGGGGGGCGGGCAGCGGGCGGGGGGCGGCGGGGGGCGGGCGGGGGGCCTCACCTTCACGGCGTACTCGGCGGCGGTGGCACGGTGCACGCACCGCTTGCACACGGAGTAGGAGCCCGCCCCGATGTCCTCCTTGACCTCGTAGCCGTCCGAGAAGCGGACGTTGTCCCCGTGCAGCTGCTGTGGGATGGGGGGCCTCAGCTCTCAGGCGGGGGGGGGGGGGGGGGGTTGGGGGGGGAAGGGTGCACAGCACATGCGCCCCACCCTGAGGCTGGGGACGGGGGGGGTCCCTCAGCTCTGGGGGGGGGTAAGGGAGAGGGGGGAGGGTGCACAGCGCATGTGCCCTCCCCTGAGGCCGGGGACGGGGGGGGGGGGGGCCCTCAGCTCTGGGGGGGGGGGAGGGAGGAAGGGCGAGGGGGGAGGGTGCACAGCGCATGTGCCCCCCCCTGAGGCCGGGGACGGGGGGGGGGCCCTCAGCTCTGGGGGGGGGGAGGGAGGAAGGGCGAGGGGGGAGGGTGCACAGCGCATGTGCCCTCCCCTGAGGCCGGGGACGGAGGGGCCCTCAGCTGGGGGGGGGGAGGGAGGGAGGGCGAGGGGGGAGGGTGCACAGCGCATGTGCCCTCCCCTGAGGCCGGGGACGGAGGGGCCCTCAGCTGGGGGGGGAGGCCACGGCGAGGGCAGAGGGGCCCGGATTGTGCGCCTCCACACGTAGGTCACGGGGGGTGGGGGGAGTCCCCGGGCCAGGGCCCCGGAGCTAGGAGGACGGTTCCCACCCGGACCCCAGCCTCCCCCTCCGGTCACCCCCTTTCAGGCCCGGGCTCGGGGCTGGCGGCCAGTTCCCCGGTAGCGGAGAGTGTGAGTCTGGAGCCGGAGGGACGGAGCCGGAGGCCCAGGCGTGGGCTCAGACCTGGTCCGGAGCTGTTTGCGTGTTGACCCCTACATGGGACTCTGACCCCGTGAGGCCCGGTCACCCCACGTTCAGCACCGAGGCCGGGGCGCCCCCCAGCCAGCGCTGTCCCCTCGGACCCCCTGCCTTCTGCCCGAAGGGGGAGGGAGACGGGAAGCCCAGCCCCCGTGCCCCGGCCACAGCCTCAGACACAGTCCCATGGGCTGCGCAGAGGGCTCCCCCCGTGGAGGTGCGAGGTCGGGGACCACAGGCCGCCTTCCCTGACCCCCATGCCCGGTGGCTCTGCCCACACTGACCGCCACCTCCGGCCCCTCCCCAGGCAGCGCGCAGGACAACCGCGGTCAGACAGCCCGGCCGGCTCAGGAGTCAGGGCGGAGAGCACCGCCCGCCGAGATGGCCCGCCGTGTGCGTGGGACCCCGGCGGCCCCGCCCCGCCCCGCCCGCCCGGGGGTACCTGCACGATGGGGTGCACGGCCGTCCTGTGCGGGTCCTGCTGGGCGGGCTCCTGGACCAGGTTGGAGGCCACGAAGCTGAAGCCTCGGAACAGCTGGTGCGAGTTGGCGCTGGGGGGCACGCCCGGCGAGTCTGGGGGACAGGGCATCTGCTCGGCAGGCTGCGGGGCTGCGCGGGGCAGCGTGGGGGCAGCGCGGGGCGCGGGGGCAGCGTGGGAGGGGCGGGGGCGGCGTGGGAGGGGCGGGGGGGCAGCGTGGGCGCGGGGCAGCGCGGGGCGCGGGGGGGGGGGCAGCGTGGGGGCAGCGTGGGGGCGGGGGCAGCGTGGGAGGGGCGCGGGGGCAGCGCGGGGCGCGGGGGACAGCGTGGGGGCGGCGTGGGAGGGGCGCGGGGGCAGCGTGGGGGCGGCGTGGGAGGGGCGCGGGGACAGCGTGGGGGCGGCGTGGGAGGGGCGCGGGGGCAGCGCGGGGCGCGGGGACAGCGTGGGGGCGGCGTGGGAGGGGCGCGGGGGCAGCGTGGGGGCGGGGGCGGCGTGGGGGCGGCGTGGGAGGGGCGCGGGGGCAGCGTGGGGGCGGCGTGGGGGCAGCGTGGGGGCGGCGTGGGAGGGGCGGGGGGCGGCGTGGGGGCAGCGCGGGAGGGGCGCGGGGACAGCGCGGGGCGCGGGGACAGCGTGGGGGCGGCGTGGGAAGGGCAGGGGGGCAGCGTGGGGCGTGCAGGTGGTGGGTGTGCGTGAAGGCGCGTGGAGGCCGGGCTCCTCTGATCGGGCAGGACCCCGGGCGGCACCCCTCCCGGCGGGCGGCACCTGTGGGCGTCCGGGCGGTGAACTCGGGGTCGAAGTGGAAGGTGTCCTCAGGCCGGCCCACGGCGGGCTTGAAGGGCGGCTTGATGTCCTTCCGGTACAGCTTCTGCGGGCGGAGAGCGGACGGGGAGGGGCGGGGCCTGAGGACCAGCTCCCCCGGAGGCCGGGCTCTTGCGGGGCTCAGCTGGGCCCTCGGGCCACCCCGGGGGCGGGCGGGCGGGTGAGCGCAGCCAGGGGCACGCACAGCCGCTCGCTGACCGCTCGCTGACCGGCTGACTCGCTCCCACAGCGCACATCCCCCAGGCCGGCCCGGGCCTCCGGTCCTGTAGGAAAGCCCGCGGGCGGGCCCAGGCCAGGCTAACACCCTCCCAGGTAGATGAGCGGGGGCTCCCGAGAGCTGCCTGAGCTCAGCGCGGAGTGAAACGGTCTCGGGGGTAAGACCCGGCTGGGGTGCCGCCCCGTCTCAGCCACGGCGCCCTCCCTGCACCCATGGGTGACCCCGTCTCAGCCACGGCGCCCTCCCTGCACCCATGGGTGACCCGTCTCAGCCACGGCGCCCTCCCTGCACCCATGGGTGACCCGTCTCAGCCACGGCGCCCTCCCTGCACCCATGGGTGACCCCGTCTCAGCCACGGCGCCCTCCCTGCACCCATGGGTGACCCCGTCTCAGCCACGGCTCCGAGCCCGCAGGTGCAGGTGGGCGTGGCCTCGGGGTGCCCTGGCCGGTGTGCCGCCCCCTCCCCATCCTGTGTGGGGACCACGCACTTACGTTCCAGTCGATGGAGACGAAGAAGGGGTGGCGCTTGATCTCCTCCACGCCGTCGCTGCCCGCACCTGCCAGGACAGTGTGAACGGGGGCCGCAGGGCCAGCGGGAGCCCCACCGCAGGGGGCGCCCCGGGGCCCCTGGGACCGGCAGAGGCTGCTGTGGAGTGAGCGTGGCGACCTCGGGAACCGGGTCTGGCCGCCGAGACGCCGCGGTGAAGGGCTGACCTGGCAGCGGCCCCTCGGGGCCATCCTGTCTGTCCTGGGAGGCGGCAGGAGGGCCCGTCCGGTGGGAACGGGTGTGCACAGGTCTCCCCCCTCCCCCCTCTGGGGCCGGGACCCTGAGCGGGAACGGAGCCGGGCGGTGTCCGTCCCGGTGTCCCGGCGGGAGGGGGGGGTGCTCACCCAGCCGGTTGCCCGGGTTCCGCTTGAAGAGTGCCCGCAGCAGGCTCTGCGCCTCCGCGCTGAGAAACTGAGGCATGCCCAGCTTGGCCCTGCGGGCAGGCGGCGGCGGTCAGGACGGCTCGGCCACCAGCGCCACCCCCGCCGCCCGGCCACGCCACCAGGCGCCACACACCCCCCCGCCCGGCCACGCCACCAGGCGCCACCCCCGCCGCCCGGCCACGCCACCAGGCGCCACCCCCCCCGCCCGGCCACGCCACCAGGCGCCACCCCCCCCCCCCGGCCACGCCACCAGGCGCCACCCCCCGCCGCCCGGCCACGCCACCAGGCGCCACCCCTGCCGCCCGGCCACGCCACCAGGCGCCACCCCCGCCGCCCGGCCACGCCACCAGCGCCACCCCCGCCCCCGCCCGGCCACGCCACCAGGCGCCACCCCCCCCGCCCGGCCACGCCACCAGGCGCCACCCCCGCCGCCCGGCCACGCCACCAGCGCCACCCCCCCCCCGCCCGGCCACGCCACCAGGCGCCACCCCCCCGCCCGGCCACGCCACCAGGCACCACCCCCCCCCGCCCGGCCACGCCACCAGGCGCCACCCCCCCCCCGCCAGGCCCCGCCCCCAGCGCCACCCCCCCCCCGCCCGGCCACGCCACCAGCGCCACCCCCCCCGCCCGGCCACGCCACCAGCGCCACCCCCCCTGCCCGGCCACGCCACCAGCGCCACCCCCCCGCCCGGCCACGCCACCAGCGCCACCCCCCCCGCCGCCCGGCCACGCCACCAGCGCCACCCCCCCCCGCCCGGCCACGCCACCAGCGCCACCCCCGCCGCCCGGCCACGCCACCAGGCGCCACCCCCCCCCGCCCGGCCAAGCCACCAGGCGCCACCCCCCCCGCCCGGCCACGCCACCAGGCGCCACCCCCCGCCGCCCGGCCACCCACCAGGCGCCACCCCCCCCGCCCGGCCACGCCACCAGGCGCCACCCCCCCCCCGCCCGGCCACGCCACCAGGCGCCACCCCCCCCCGCCCGGCCACGCCACCAGCGCCACCCCCCCCCCGCCCGGCCACGCCACCAGCGCCACCCCCGCCGCCCGGCCACGCCACCAGGCGCCACCCCCCCCCCGCCCGGCCACGCCACCAGGCGCCACCCCCCCGCCCGGCCACGCCACCAGGCGCCCCCCCGCCGCCCGGCCACGCCACCAGGCGCCACCCCCCCCGCCCGGCCACGCCACCAGGCGCCACCCCCCCCGCCCGGCCACGCCACCAGGCGCCACCCCCTGCCGCCCGGCCACGCCACCAGGTGCCACCCCCCCCCCGCCGGGCCACGCCACCAGGCGCCACCCCCTGCCGCCCGGCCACGCCACCAGGCGCCACCCCCCGCCGCCCGGCCACGCCACCAGGCGCCACCCCCCGCCGCCCGGCCACGCCACCAGGCGCCACCCCCCGCCGCCCGGCCACGCCACCAGGCGCCACCCCCCGCCGCCCGGCCACGCCACCAGGCGCCACCCCCCCCCGCCCGGCCACGCCACCAGGCGCCACCCCCTGCCGCCCGGCCACGCCACCAGGCGCCACCCCCCGCCGCCCGGCCACGCCACCAGGCGCCACCCCCTGCCGCCCGGCCACGCCACCAGGCGCCACCCCCTGCCGCCCGGCCACGCCACTAGGCGCCACCCCCTGCCGCCCGGCCACGCCACCAGGCGCCACCCCCCCCCGCCCGGCCACGCCACCAGGCGCCACCCCCTGCCGCCCGGCCACGCCACCAGCCGTGCCCGTGCTCCTGACCGGCCGGCAGCACTGAGACCAGTGAACTCGCGTGGCCGGCAGCCCGCCCGGCCTGGGTCTCAGGGGACCCTGTTCACGGGGGCGGCCGGGGTGCTGGCCACGTAGAAACCAGACTGAGTCTCTCGGGCGCGCTTCCACCATGAGCCGCCCAAGCCACAGCGCCGGCCACCGGTGCCTGTCCTGGGACTACGGGGCCAGGCCGCAGAGGGGGCTCTCGGCGGCGCTGGCCTCCGGGGTCTCCCCGGGCTGGGGACTCAGGCCCAGCGCCGAGCCCGAGGCTCCGGGGAGGGAGCTGGCGCTGCCGGTGGGGCCGGCGTCCCCACTCACTTGAGGATGAGGCCCATGGTCTCCTTCCGGTCCTTGCCCTGGAACGGCAGCGACCCCGTGAGCATCTCGAACTGCAGAGACAGAGCGGGGGCGTCAGACCCCAGAGAAGGTTTTGGAATGGCAAGGGGTGCAGAGGGGCAGGTGCGAGGGCCTGGCACACCCCGGGCACGCCGCCCTCACCATGGCACCCCCTCACCATGGCACCCCCCTCACCATGGCACCCCCTCACCATGGCACCCCCTCACCATGGCACCCCCCTCACCACGCCCGCCCCTCACCATGGCACCCCCTCACCATGGCACCCCCCTCACCATGGCACCCCCTCACCATGGCACCCCCTCACCATGGCACCCCCCTCACCATGGCACCCCGCTCACCATGGCTCGCCCCCTCACCATGGCACCCCCTCACCATGGCACCCCCCTCACCATGGCACCCCCTCACCATGGCACCCCCTCACCATGGCACCCCCCTCACCATGGCACCCCGCTCACCATGGCTCGCCCCCTCACCATGGCACACCCCAGGCAGGCCGCCCTCACCATGGCACCCCCTCACCATGGCACCCCCCTCACCACGCCCGCCCCTCACCATGGCACCCCCTCACCATGGCACCCCCCTCACCATGGCACCGCACCCCCTCACCATGGCACCCCCTCACCATGGCACCCCCCTCACCATGGCACCCCCCTCACCATGGCACCCCCTCAACCATGGCACCCCCCCTCACCATGGCACCCCCTCACCATGGCACCCCCCTCACCATGGCACCCCCCTCACCATGGCACCCCCCTCACCATGGCACCCCCCTCACCATGGCACCCTCTCACCATGGCACCCCCCTCACCACGCCCGCCCCTCACCACGCCCGCCCCTCACCATGCCCGCCCCTCACCACGCCCGCCCTCACCGTGGCACCCCCCTCACCGTGGCTCGCCCCTCACCACGCCGCCCTCACCATGAGCACGCCGAAGGACCACCAGTCGGCGCTCTGCGTGTGGCCGCGCCGGTTCACCACCTCGGGCGCCATGTACTCGATGGTTCCGCAGAAGGAGTAGGCCCGGGTGTCGTGGTCGATGGCCTCCTTGCTCAGCCCGAAGTCTGAGGAAACAGCGCGGGCTTCTCAGTCCCGGCCAGCCGGCACTGCGTGGGCTCTGCCAGCTGGGCACCACGGCCGCTCTGCCGGCCGGCTCCGCCCCCGGCGCCGGCGCCCACGCCCTCGGGCGACAGCCTCAGGAGCCTGCGGGTGCAGGAGCTCGGGAAAGGTCAAGAAACTGCACTTCTGCCTGGCTGGTGAGGCTCAGTGGTGAGCGCTGACCTATGAACCAGGAGGACACGGTTCCATTCCCAGTCAGGCCCGGGCCCAGGCTCAGATTTCGCTCCATCCATCCCCAGTGTGGGATGTGCAGGAGACAGCCGGTCGGTGATTCTCTCTCATCGTTGGTGTTTCTCTCTCCCTCTCCCTTCCTCTCTGAAATCAATAAAATGTATATATTTTTAAAAATAAATTGTACTTTTTAGTGACCACCATGAAGTCCCCCGGAGACCCGATTCCTAACAGGCCCACCCGGCCAGCAGACGGCTGACAGCACAGGGGCCACTGACCAGACTTGTTGGGAGGGAAAGGAGGGAGGAGGGAGGAGAGAAGAGGAGGGAGGAGGGAGGAGGGAAGAGGAGTGAGGAAGGAAGAGGGAAGAGGAGGGAGGAGGGAAGAGGAGGGAGGAAGGAGGAGGGAAGAGGAGGGAAGAGGGAAGAGGAGTGAGGAGGGGGAGAGAGAGAAACATCCCTCTCCTCTGCCTACCTCCCCCCCTCCCGCAGCGGCCGGTTCTCGGGGCCGGGGGTAGGGGAGTGGGAGCGGGGCCTCGGGGCCCGGCGCTCACTCACCGGTGACCTTGATGTGGCCCTCTTCGTCCAGGAGGATGCTGAGGGGAGAGCAGAGGCTGTCAGAGCAGGTAGGCACGGGGCAGCGGGTGGGACTCCTCATCTCCCTGGGCCCGCGGGCGGTGCAGGGAGGAAGCCGGCCCACCCCGGGGTGACCGCATGTGGAAACGGGGCGGGGGCGCCCAGCAGGGCCCACTCACTTCTCGGGCTTCAGGTCCCGGTAGATAATGCCCAGGCCGTGCAGGTGGTCCAGCGCCAGGGCCAGCTCCGCTAGGTAGAACTTGACGTCCTCCTCGGTGAACATCACCTGGGAGCGGAGGGCACACACTCCGCCTGCGGCCCGGCTCAGCCCCGCGGCCTCCCCACGGCCCGGCCCGCGGTGCCCGCGGCGTGCAGGGGAACACGGGTCTATTACAGCGTCAGGTCCGGGCGCGGAGCGTGGCTGCACAGCTGACGCCCCGCCCGGGCCCCCTCTCCGGTCCTCGCCCACGGCCACAGCTTCGTGTCCCAGCCCACCTTCCCGAGGAGCTTCCGAGGGGGACCGGAAGGCTGAGCACGGCCGAGTCTGAGCACGGACGTGGTGACCTCACGTCCGGCATGGCTCCTCCCCTCTCCTCAGCCACCTTCACGGGTTCATACCCACCCAGAGGGCGGTGGGTTCCCCCCGGGACGACACCCCGAGGTGGGGACAGGAGCACGGGGGGTGGGGGTGGGGGCCCAAGGTGCGGGGCGCCTGGTTCAGGCTGGGGGATCTCGCACACTGAGGTCAGGGGCCACCAGGACACGTCCATCCCGGAGGTGTCAGAGCAGAGGTGCTGGGCGGGTTGCCTGTCAGGGAGCCAGAGCCAACGGGGACCCTATCCTCATCGGTCAGCGAGCAAGGTCACCCCCGGAGCCCAGAGCGCCCTCTGAGGGCGACCTGTGAAATAGTTCCATCGTGCCTGGTGTGAGCAAGAGGCAGCGTCGGGCCATGGGCACCGGATATGACTGCCAAGCTCACACGGACGAACACCTCCCTTCACACAGGGACCCTCCCAGGGGGGCGGGCACCGTGCCCACGGCCTGGGGGACGCCTGGTGCTGCCGTCTCCCGTCAGCCTCCATTCCAATGTCCGCGTTTCCCCAGCTCCTGAGCAGCCACCGCGCCCACAGCCAGCTCCCAGGCCGCCCAGCTCCCCCTCACCGACTGCACCCTGTGCAGGAGCCAGGGCACCGCCCTCCAATCAGAGGGACAGACTTCTCCGGAGGCCAGCTCTCCGGCATCGACTGTGGTGCAGGGACAACAGAGACGACGCACCGCCCCAGGAGGGACCAGGCACCCGCCCCAGGAGGGACCAGGCACCCGCCCCAGGAGGGACCACGCACCCGCCCCAGGAGGGACCAGGCACCCGCCCCAGGAGGGACCAGGCACCCGCCCCAGGAGGGACCACGCACCCGCCCCAGGAGGGACCATGCACCCGCCCCAGGAGGGAGCAGGCACCCGCCCCAGGAGGGACCAGGCACCCGCCCCAGGAGGGACCACGCACCCGCCCCAGGAGGGAGCAGGCACCAGGCCGGAGGGACGCCTGCTCTGAGGGCTTTAGCTAGAATGGGGTCTGTTCCGTGGCCTCAGGCTGAACGGAGCTGCAAGCAGCCCCCATGTCACCGGCCGCTGCGAGGGGCCCCCAGGAAACGAGGGAGAGAGCGCCCCCAGGCTCTCCCTCTCTGTCCTCCAGCCCCGGACGGAAAGGGACGACCTGCGCGCGGGCTCACCTCCTTGGAGAGCCGGGTGAAGAGGTCCCCGCCCCGCAGGAAGTCCAGGATCAGGTAGAGCTTCCCCTCCGTCTGGAAGGCTGTGCGGGAGAGCAGCGGTCAGTGTCCGGCCCCCGTGGCCCTGGGCGGACGCTGTGCCTTAAAGAACACTGAGGCGCAGCCAGCGCACAGTAGGTCCGAGAGAAAAACAAGGCACTTGCTCCTTTTGAGAAAAAGAATGCCGAGGGACTGGGAGGGGGCAGGGTGATGGGGCGGGGGTGACTCAGAAGAGGCAGGGTGGCGGGGGGAAGGAGGGGCAGGAGGGCAGGGTGATGGAGGGGCGGGGTGACTCGGAGGGGGCAGGTGGCTGGGGGATGAGGGGACAGAGGGCCAGGGTGATGGGGGGGTGACTCGGAGGGGGCAGGTGGCTGGGGGGTGAGGGGGCAGGGGGGCAGGGTGATGGGGGGCGGGGTGACTCGGAGGGGGCAGGTGGCTGGGGGATGAGGGGGCGGGGAGGCAGGGTGATGGGGGGCGGGGGGACTCGGAGGGGGCAGGTGGCTGGGGGATGAGGGGGCGGGGTGACTCGGAGGGGGCAGGTGGCTGGGGGGTGAGGGGGCAGGGGGGCAGGGTGATGGGGGGGTGACTCGGAGGGGGCAGGTCGCTGGGGGATGAGGGGGCAGGGGGGCAGGGTGATGGGGGCGGGGGGACTCGGAGGGGGCAGGTGGCTGGGGGGTGAGGGGGCAGGGGGGCAGGGTGATGGGGGCGGGGTGACTCGGAGGGGGCAGGTGGCTGGGGGATGAGGGGGCAGGGGGGCAGGGTGATGGGGGCGGGGTGACTCGGAGGGGGCAGGTGGCTGGGGGATGAGGGGGCAGGGGGACTCGGAGGGGGCAGGTGGCTGGGGGGTGAGGGGGCAGGGGGGCAGGGTAATGGGGGCGGGGGGACTCGGAGGGGGCAGGTCGCTGGGGGATGAGGGGGCAGGGGGGCAGGGTGATGGGGGGCGGGGGGACTCGGAGGGGGCAGGGGGGCAGGGTGACGCGGGGCCCCCTCGGGCGCAGGCTCCCCGCGGTGCCGGTGGGCGCTGCCCGGGCCGGAACGGTGGGTGCTCCCGTGGTTACCGTAGTGCAGCTTCACGATGAACGGGTGGTTCACCTCGGCCAGGATGTCCCTCTCCATCTTGGACCGGACGCGGTCCCGGACTGCGGACAGAGCAGCTCGCTCAGCGGCCTGGCCCAGCCCGGCACGCCCGCCGTGAACACGCCCCCCCTCGTCCCGGCAATCCCCACGCACGGCATGGAGCCAGGGCGAGGACCAGGAGGTCCCCCATCACTGCGTGTGCGTCCTCTCTTCCTCTCTCTCTCTCCACACACACGCACACACACGCACACACACGCTTTAATCAGGTGTCTGACTCTCAACCTCTCAATAGCCAACACCATGACCCCCACCCAGGCCAGCACCCCCTGGGAATGAGGATGATTGATCTCCTACACAACCACCCGGACAGCCCCGCGGGCATTAGCTCTCCAGACAGCAACTCACCGAACCCCCCCATCCCGCCCCCTCACCGAACCCCCATCCCCACCCCATCTCACCGAACCCCCCGTCCCGCCCCGACTCACTGACAGCCTCACAGAACCACCCACCCCCCCATCTCACCGAACCCCCCACCCGCCCCGTCTCACTGACAGCCTCACCGAACCCCCCCATCCCGCCCCCTCACCGAACCCCCATCCCCACCCATCTCACCGAACCCCCCGTCCCGCCCCGTCTCACTGACAGCCTCACCGAACCCCCCACCTCCCCCATCTCACCGAACCTCCCGTCCCGCCCCGTCTCACTGACGGCCGGCTCCCCGCCAGGCGGCTCTCAAGTCCACACCTGGTTGTCCCTTTGCTCTTTCTTTCTTTCGTTTTGGTTTGTTAGCCCTCACCCAAGGATGTGTTTCATGGGTTTTTAGAGAGAGTGGGAGGGAGGGGGAGAGACCGAGAGAAACATCGATGTGAGTCACATCTGGTTGCCTCCTGCACACCCCCAGCTGGGGCCGGGTATCGAGCCTGCAGCCTGTCTTCCCACCGAGGGGGTCCTCTTCTGGGGAAAGGCCCTGTCCCCTGGGCCTGTCCCGCCCCCACGCCTGGCCCGGTGACGTGATGGGGGGAGGGGCACGTGCCCTGCGCCCCCGCCGTGTCCCCGCGGAGCGCGCCTCAGTGCCGGAAGGAGACCAACCCTCCGCGGAAGCCATGGCGCCGCATTCGGATCTGCGTGGAGCATGGCAGGCCTGCTCCGTCAGTCACCCCACTCCCCAATCACCCTGCCCCCCGCCCCGAGTGGAAGCCGGAGCCCGGGCCACGCCCACCCCAGGGCTGCCCGGTCACCGCGGGAAGGACACGTCTGTGTCCGCCCCGTGTCACAGCACGGCCAGCCAGGCCCTCTGGAGGGTTAACGCTGACCACAGCCCCGAGGCGTGCCCAGCGGCCGGGGCCGGCGGATGAGCCGGCGGAGACACGGCGGGGGCGCCGGCCGGTGACAGCGCTGCCGGTGGGCGTCCGGAGGCCGAGCCCGTGCGCGATGCCGGAACCAACCGAAGGCCGGAGCCTCACCCACCCGCGTCCTCAGGGCTCCCGGAACAGGAGGCCAGCTCCGGCCGGGCGCCCGCGTGACACCGGGGGACGGCGTCCGGGAGAGTTCCGTGTGACACGTGGCCGGTGAGGCTGTGCCCGCAGACACGGGCCGGGCGGTGACACGGCGAAGGCCTGCTCCCCGCCGGGCCGTCCCCTCCCCGCTGACCCCTGGGCCCTGGGAGGACCCACACCAGCCGCGCCCTTGGCCATGGAGCTGCACCTGGGACCGCCCTGCCGCTCTGGCGTCCGTGAGAATGGACGTCCGGGGCACGGACACCCCATGCACGCGTGTGGGGGACACACGTGCCCGGGTCAACCGTCTGGACCTGTGCTCAGCGGCAGGGGGCACTGGAGGGCTGAGAAGCAGGCATGGGCCGGGCTTCTACTGTCCCTGCGACCACAAAGGGATGCAGAGCGGCCACGACTCAGGCCGGCCAGCCGTCCACACGCAGCGTGACCACCTGCCGGCCGCCCGTTCGAGGCTCCATGCCACGCGTGCACGTGTGGACATGCGTGGAAGGAGGTGCTGATGCCGGGTGGCACGTACTCCAGGAATGAGGGATACGGATGCTTGGAGGCTCACACTGTTTATCAGTCAGAGCCATGTGACTGGGGTCCTCGTTAGGGACGCCCCTAAAACACGTGGCTCTGCAGGAAGGCGACGGGAGCAGAGTGGGCACCCTCCGCGCCCCCCGGCCCTCCGCGCCCCCTGAGACCCTCAGAGCCCCCCGTGCCCTCCGCGCCCCCCGGCCCTCCGCGCCCCCTGAGACCCTCAGAGCCCCGTGCCCCCCGCGCCCCCCGCGCCCCCCGCGCCCCCCCCTGAGCCCCTCTGACCCTCCGGCCCCGGAGCCCACCTTTCAGTGTGGCCTTCCTCAGCACCTTCATGGCGTACAGCTGCCCGGCATCCGGCCCCACCGCCTTGCGCACCAGGAACACCTGCAGTTACGGACACCATCAGCCGCTCCTACTACCCAAGGACACAGGGAGAGGGGACAGGCACAGGGATGGGGATGGGCATGGGGCGAGGGGATGGCCACGGGGGGGCGCGCTCAGAGGCACAGAGGACTCACCTTCCCGTAGGAGCCTTGCCCCAAGACCTTCAGCAGCTCAAACTGGGAGGGGTCGGCCTTCTCGCAGCCGTCCTTCACGTGGTGGCTGATGTCGATCTCCTTGACCACGCCCTCCTCCTGCAAGACAGGGGCCAGGTTAACACACGCACCTGCACACACACGCACATGCACACGCATGCACACTCACACACGCGCGCACGCGCACACACAGAGGCCTGGCAGCCCCCGCTCCGTCCCACCCGGAGCCTCGGCAGCTCAGTCGCAGCGGCGGCAGGAGCTCACCAGCCCCGAGCGCCCACGGGAAGGGGCAGCCTGATCTCTCGCTGAGGCGCTGACAGCCCGCGGCTGGCTCAACGGGTGAGCGTCGGCCTCTGAGCCGGAGGTCAGGGTTCCGTTCCGGCCAGGCACAGACTGGGCTGCAGGCTCCATCCCCACTGTGTGTGCTGGGCGGTTGGGGGCCGTGCAGGAGGCAGCCGGTCAGTGACTCGCTCATCATCAATGTTTCTCTCTCTCTCTGTCTTCCGCTCTGAAATCGATTTTAAACGGACAGAACCCTGGAAGCTTTCACCTGAGGAGTCACCTCAGAGGAAAGGGTTTGCCCTCTGCCCGGCGTCAGCGGCTGGAAACTGAGCACCGGAGACTGTTTCCTGACGTCAGAGCCTAACCGTCCTCGAATGCACGCCTGTGCTTCTCGAGGCCCCAGTCTGCCGTCCGTCTGCCCGCCCACCGGTGACGCAGACGGGGACCGTGTGGGCCCGGCACCAGCCCCCGGTCTGCCGTCCGTCTGCCCGCCCACCGGTGACGCAGACGGGGACCGTGTGACCCGGCACCAGCCCCCGGTCTGCCGTCCGTCTGCCCGCCCACCGGTGACGCAGACGGGGACCGTGTGACCCGGCACCAGCCCCCGGTCTGCCGTCCGTCTGCCCGCCCACCGGTGACGCAGACGCGGACCGTGTGGCCCGGCACCAGCCCCAGAGGCAGCGGCTGCGAGACCGACCGCACGCCGTCCGACGGAGGGTCCCGTGGCCGCAGACACGGCGTCTGGGCGCTCAGGACTGCCCCCTGCCTCCTCACCCCGCCCCGAGGGGCTTACCCACCCCGGGACCCCAGGGGAGCGCTTGGACCGGTTCCTCCCGTATTTCAGTGGAAGAGCCAGTGTTTTTAAAGGAAATCACAGCAGCCATATTTGCATCTGAAGACCCCAGGATGTCTGAAAGAACCTTCCTTCTTGAGAGTTAAAGGTTTATTTTGCCTCCGCGTCCTACAGCGACACCCTGGAGGGGGAGATCCTGGCCCCTCCCAGTTCCAGTGGCCACAGGACACACCCTGGAGGCCACTCTGCCAGGACCAGCCACGGCTTCTCTGCTCGTGAAAACGGACGGGGACTCGGCGCCCTGAGCCGGGCAGTGAGCGGACACGCTGGGCGCTCTCTCGGCCCAGGTGCGGGCGGCGGGTGGGGGGGGACACCTCATTTGAAGACCCTCAGCCCCCACCTTCGCTTACGGGACCCCGTTAGCCACAGGATACCGGCAGCTTTTACAGGGAAATCTCCCCGTTTGTAACAGACAGAGGAGGGGAGCCTCGAGTCCCCCCTTCCCCCCCACCCCCATCACCCGTCCTCACTGTCCAGACCTGGCTTCCTGCTTAGAGAAGCAGACCTGGAGCTGAAGGTCAAACTCAAACTCACAGAGTCCCCCAGAGACATGCCTTCCCCCACTCCTCCCCCCTCCCCTTCCTCCCTCCTCCTCCTCCTCTTCCGTGGGGAGAAATGGGAGGTTACTGTCCCCGGAGTGAGAAGGAGATGTTCTCCGGTCACCAAGGCCCCTCACCCCACCCTGCCTGCGCGGAGCAGCCGGAGCTCCACCCCTCCTGAGCCGCCTAAAGCCAAGGGGGCGCGGGCAGAGCAGCGCCTCCGCGGGAACGGGTACTGGCCGGCTCCAGCGCCGTGGCCTTGCTTGGGGATGTGAGCCGGGCACAGTCACGCGGCCGCAGGGGGGGCGGCGGGGGGACGGGCGTCAGCCCAATGCCGAGCGGCAGGTGGCAGGTGACCGGCGCTCCTCCCAGCAGGCCACGGCGGGCGGCGCTCACCAGGCTTCCCGGTCACGCCCGTCCTGCGGCCCTGGTTTGGGGGTTGGGAGGCCCAGCTGAGGTGAGAGGCCAATCCGCCTGCCGGACCCCCGGGGCCTCTGGAGGGTGCAGCCCCAGGGGACCAGGGCCGCTGCGGGAGCTGCCGGGCCTCTGCCGCCCGGCCAGACGGGGTGTGAACACCGGCCGCCGTGACCGCAGCCAGGCTCCAGGGAAGCGGTCCCCTTCCCAGGAGGAGCCAGCGCCCCTGGGAAGGCAGGTCCCTGGTGTGTCACCGAGCCTCTCCCGCAGCCCGGTCAGAGGGCAGCTGGGAGGCTCTGCAGGAGACCGACCAGCCGTTGGCCTCACCGGCGCCCCCGGCCCCCCCGTGTGTGGCGCCGCGTCCTGTCGCTTTGCCAGGACAGGCACAGCGGCGGCTCCCTTCTCCCTCGGGCAGAGCCTGCCCACTCCGCCCACCCCGGACCGGCCTGCCACTTCCCGTCAGCAAAGCGCCTGGGGGTCCCGTCCCATGCTGTTCATCCGTCACGTACGAATTCGCTGTCTGAACTGGTGAATAACAGAACAGAGGCATGGAAACGAACACAGTACGGTTCTCAGAGGGAAGGGGGACGGGAAGAGGCTAGACAAAGATTGTGTATCTGTGTATACGTGTTTGCGTGTATGTGTGCATGCGTGTACGAGTGTGTGTGCGTGTAGGCATGACCTACGGACACAGTCTAGGTGGCGAAGGCCTGGGCGGGTGGGGACCGGATGGAGGGGCGGTGGAGGAAAGAGAGGGACGTCAGTAATAATCTCGGCAGTAAAGAGTCTGAACAGGTCCTCGCTGCCGGACCCACCCCGTTCTCCTCCCCATCTGGGCGAGTTTCTGCAGGACTCGAGTGAGAACGACCGATCCCAGGTGCCTGTCTGACCGTCCTTCCGCCCGACCTGCTCTGAGCCCTCCTGCCCAGGGCTCCAGTGACCACCACGCGTCTAGAGACGGAACGGACCGGCTGCCGAGGGCCCCCGTGCAGGCCTGGACGCCTGTTCACTGCGGCCGGACCGAGAGCAGCTCTGGCTTCAGAGCGCCCAGCAGGGGGCGGCGGTGGCCGGATCCGTGACCCCTTTTCATGCCTGAGCCGATGCGTGTGTGGGCTGAGCCGCCATGTGGCCTGACGTCCTTCCTAAGCATGATTGAGTGCCGGTCAGTGCCTGTCATCGATGGTCAGTGCCGGTCAGGGATGGTCAGTGTCGGTCAGCGATGGTCAGTGATAGTCAGCGATGGTCAGTGCCGGTCAATGCTGGTCAGTACCGGTCTGTGATAGTACCGGTCAGTGATGGTCAGTGCTGATCAGTGCCGGTCAGTACCAGTCAGTGCTGGTCAGTACCAGTCAGTGATGGTCAGTGCCGGTCTGTGATAGTCAGTGCAGGTCAGCGATGGTCAGTGCCAATCAGCGATGATCAGTGCTGGTCAGCGATAGTCAGTGCCGATCAGTACTGGTCAGTGCCAGTCTGTGATGGTCAGTACCGGTCAGCAATGGCCAGTGCCAGTCAATGCTGGTCAGTGCTGGTCTGTGATAGTGCCGATCAGTACCGGTCAGTGCCAGTCTGGCCGATCAGTTAATCCACTGGACAGCTGACCGGCCGGTTGGAGCTGCAGCTGGACTGAGAGCCATCCCCACACGCACTGCCCAGCCCGGGCCGATGTCTGCTCAGAGCAAGCCCAGGGGTCGGATGGAACGCAGCCGCCCTCAGAGAGCCAGCACCTGCCCGGGCGGCCAGGCCCGGCCCCGGAGGCCGGAGGGGTGGGACCGCTGGCCCAGAGAAGCTCCTTCCCTCTTCCTCAGCCGCCGCCCTGGGCGGAGCACGGCTCTCCAGGTCACCCTCCGGCCGCCGCTCGCTGTGACCGCGGGGCTGTGCTGGCGGACACTTCCCACCTCTCCTGGGCCAGGGCCCTCCCAGAACTTCCCACCTCTCCTGGGCCAGGGCCCTCCCAGGACACGATGCGACCGTGGCCTCTTCTCCCAGACGTGTGACCCCCACGTGGGCCGGAGTGGGGACTCCCAGCCGCCCACAGGCCGGTGAGGACCGGTGCTCACGGACCCCCCACGAGGGGCAGGGTCCGGTCCGTGACCGGGGACTCGGGGCTGAGCTGGTCTCCGTGCTTCTGGAGCATCCGGCCCAGGGAACCCTCCCAGCCTGCAGCCTCTCACACCCGGCCCCGCCATCGGCACGCAGACCTCACGCCCGGCCCCGCCATCCACATACAGACCTCACGCCCGGCCCCGCCATCGGCACGCAGACCTCACGCCCGGGCCGCCATCCGCACGCAGACCTCACGCCCGGGCCCGCCATCCGCACACGGACCTCACACCCGGCCCCGCCATCGGCACGCAGACCTCACGCCCGGGCCGCCATCCGCACGCAGACCTCACGCCCGGGCCCGCCATCCGCACACGGACCTCACACCCGGCCCCGCCATCGGCACGCAGACCTCACGCCCGGGCCGCCATCCACACGCAGACCTCACGCCCGGCCCCGCCATCCACATACAGACCTCACGCCCGGCCCCGCCATCGGCACGCAAACCTCACGCCCGGCCCCGCCATCCACATACAGACCTCACGCCCGGCCCCGCCATCGGCACGCAGACCTCGCGCCCGGGCCGCCATCCGCACGCAGACCTCACGCCCGGGCCCGCCATCCGCACGCAGACCTCACGCCCGGGCCCGCCATCCGCACACGGACCTCACACCCGGCCCCACCATCACACGCAGACCTCACGCCTGCGCCCCGCCATCACATGCGGACCTCACGCCCGGCCCCGCCATCGGCACGCGGACCTCACGCCCGGGCCCGCCATCGGCACGCAGACCTCACGCCCGGGCCCCGCCATCGGCACGCGGACCTCACGCCCGGCCCCGCCATCGGCACACAGACCTCACGCCCGGCCCCGCCATCGGCACGCAGACCTCACGCCCGGCCCCGCCATCGGCACGCAGACCTCACGCCCGGCCCCGCCATCCGCACGCAGACCTCACGCCCGGCCCCGCCATCCGCACGCAGACCTCACGCCCGGGCCCGCCATCCGCACACGGACCTCACACCCGGCCCCGCCATCACACGCAGACCTCACGCCTGCGCCCCGCCATCACATGCGGACCTCACGCCCGGGCCCGCCATTGGCACGCGGACCTCACGCCCGGCCCCGCCATCGGCACGCAGACCGCACGCCCGGGCCCGCCATCGGCACGCGGACCTCACGCCCGGGCCCGCCATCGGCACCCGGACCTCACGCCAGGGCCCACCATCGGCACGCAGAGCTCATGCCTGAGCCAGCTGGGCCGCCAAAGGCTTTTGGTGAAGTCTGAGCCACCAGGACACGAACAAGCACGCACTGAGTTTTGTGCAGAGAACGAGATGTTTCAAGTTTGAAGCCTGCTTTTCAGTCTGGACCCTGCCTCCTCCTGGTTCTATGGTTTTGGACACAGTCTGCTTAGTGCCCCTTACCCAGCAGCACATGTGAGCCCTTACGCCCTAGCTGGTGTGGCTCAGGGGATAAAGCACAGGCCTGCAGACGGAGGGTCCCGGGTTCGATTCCTGGTCGGAGCACGGATTGTGGGCTTGATCCTCAATGCGGGGCGTGCAGTAGATAGCGATCACTGATTCTCTCATCACTGATGTCTCTGTCTCCCTCCCTCCCTTCCTCCTTCCCTCCTCTCTGAAGTCAATAAAAACATTTTAAAAATTACACGGGCCCTGCGCGTCTCCGTGTGCGGTGGGGTCAGGCCTGCCGCTCACTCCGCCGTGTGCACGGTGGCCCCGCCGGGAAGCGTAAATGAGCAGGCGGCTGCGCCGCAGGGTTTAGTAAATACATTCCTAGAAGCTGTCATCCCAGACCCACCTCTGGAGGCCGCTTCCTGTGGTGCAGGTCACGCCGTCTGTTTGAGACGTGACTCGGATCCAGGAACTCACACACGTTTGGCAGAACTCGGGGTTTTCAGAACAGTGACTGCAGATCCGCGTGGGAGGTGCTGAGATCGGGGTGCGGGGTGGTGGGAGGTGCTGAGATCGGGGTGCGGGGTGGTGGGAGGTGCTGAGATGGGGGTGCGGGGTGGTGGGAGGTGCTGAGATCGGGGTGCGGGGTGGTGGGAGGTGCTGAGATCGGGGGGGTGAGGTGCTGAGATAGGGGGTGGGGTGGGAGGTGCTGAGATGGGGGGGTGAGGTGGGAGGTGCTGAGATCGGGGTGGGGGGTGGGGTGGGAGGTGCTGAGATCGGGGGTGAGGGGTGAGGTGGGAGGGGGGCCACAGCGGGGGGTGAGGTGGGAGGGGGGCCACAGCTCCGAGCGGAGATAAACTCGGCACCCAGCCCGGAGGCAAGGTCTTCTTTCCCAAACACGGACTGGAGCGTGTGGGCAGAGAGGAGGCGGGGGGCGGGAGGGGGAGGGGGCTCAGCGGGCAGGGGAGGCCGCAGGAGGCAGGCGGCGAACCCAGGGGCGGCCTGGCCAGCCGCTTCCTTTCCAGGTTGTTTGGTTTCCACCTTTTGGTTAAAAGTCGGAATCGGGGAAAGGAGTTCAGGAGAGTGAGTCACCAGCTCCCCGACGGGTGTGGCGGCCCGCAGGGGATAGAGCGGCTGGTCTGGCGGGCTCACCATCAGCGTAAGGTGGGTTTGCAGATCCGGACGTGACCTCGGATGGCCCTGAGGCCCGGAGAGAGCAGATCCTGTTTCAGGCTTCACCCCGCCGGACGGGATGGAAAGGGCCAGCGTCAGGCTCCGCGGAGATGCCCGCCAGGCCCCTCCTTCCGGAAGGTGCCGGGGGCACGGGGGAGGACAGCAGAGGCGGCGAGGCCGAGGGCCAGCGATGGAGGCGCCGCGGGCGCCAGCAGCCGCCTCAGACCGGCCGCCGGATGGTAACTGGCCTGCGTGAGGGGCTAAAGTGTGTCCCCCAGGAAATATGGGGTGAAGTCCTGGCCCCAGCCCCGGCCATGCCCCTGAGCCATGGAGCCACTGCACATGGAACCGTCGAAGGTGGGGGGAGGGCGGTGACCAGTGCGACCGAGGCCACGTGGAGGCACACGGAGGACCGCACCACGGGACGGCCAGGGACTGGCCCGGCCTCCACGAGACAGGCAGCACCCATCCCCAGAGCCTCTGGCTTAACCAGCGGCACAGGCGGAGCTGGCCGGGCGGGGCGGTCCGCCGCTCTGCGTGCGGCTCTCTGGGCTGCCCTGCCAGGCCCGCCCTCGGCCTCCCGCCCCAGCTCCTGCTGCTCCCCTCCCCTCGGAGCCCTCGGCCCCGTAACAGGACCAGGGGGCTGCGCGGCAAATGGAGTGTGTGTGCGAGCCGTGCTCGTCTCCCTGTCACACGGCCACGCTGTTCCCGCCTGGGCTCAGGAGCGCCCGGCGACGTCTCCAGCCACACGCAGGCTGCTGCCCGGGCAGAGCGGCCGTTATCCCCACCGCCCGCAGCCTCCCGGCAAGTCAACAAACGGCTCAGGAGGAGGGGCAGCGCCACGTGGGAGCTCGGCCTCTGCTGCCGGCTCTGACCCCGCGCCTCTGACCCCGCACCTCTGACCCCGCACCGGTCCTCCCGCCTGCAGCTCAGACCCTCTGAGCCGGGCCTCCCCGCCTGCAGCTCGGACCCTCTGAGCCCGGCCTCTGGCCGGCCGCCTGCAGGGTCCCATGGCTGCCGGACGTCCTGAGGGGAGAGGATAGAAATGCTTTTCCTGGTGAGCAAGTGCCAGAGCAGGTGCATGGCCACAGGAAATGCCCGTAAACCCTGCCACACAGCGCAGCACGGTCACCTGTAGGAGACCAGCGGCTGCAGGCTCTCCCGCCCGGCCCCGGCCCCCCACAGTGCCGCGCACAGGTGCCCGGCTCCCGCCTGGCCCAGTGCCCCTCACTCAGAGACCCCTCCCCACGTTCTCCGTCCGACGCCCGCTCTGAAAACCGTGTCCATCGGACGTTCTCACAGATTCCGGCACCGGAGGAGCTGCACGGGGTCCCGGCTCCTGAGGCCCGTGGTCCGCGGACACACGTTCATTCTACCACCAGCCCCGGCCCTGCCCTCCCCGCCCCGGCCCTCCCCGGCCCTCCCCGCCCTGGCCCTGCCCTCCCCGCCCCGGCCCTGCCCTCCCCGCCCCTGCCCCCGCCCCGGCCCAGCCCTCCCCGCCCCGGCCCTCCCCGGCCCTCCCCGCCCTGGCCCAGCCCTCCCCGCCCCGGCCCTGCCCCCCCCGCCCCGGCCCTCCCCGGCCCCGGCCCTCCCCGCCCCGCCCCGGCCCCGCCCTCCCCGCCCCCGCCCTCCCCGCCCCGGCCCCGCCCTCCCCGCCCCGGCCCCGCCCTCCCCGCCCCCGCCCTCCCCGCCCCGGCCCCGCCCTCCCCGCCCCGGCCCCGCCCTCCCCGCCCCGGCCCCGCCCTCCCCGCCCCCGCCCTCCCCGCCCCGGCCCCGCCCTCCCCGCCCCGGCCCCGCCCTCCCCGCCCCGGCCCTCCCCGGCCTGGCCCTGCCCTCCCCGGCCTGGCCCTCCCCGCCCCGCCCCGGCCCTCCCCGCTGGGCCTTCCTGCAGGTTCCTCACGGGGGATCCCCGCTGCGGTCCACGCCCGGGATGGGACCCCACAGCCTCCGTCACCCCCAGAACGTGGCTGTCCCCGTTATATTAGGAGCTCGGTCAGCAGGGCCTGAGAGGTGAGATTGACGAGGCCTCAGGCCTGGCTGGGAACTCAGCATTGCCCATACGGCTTCCCGCCACTCGGATAGGACAGCTAGTAGCTGCACGTCCGCAGCAGATATTCCTATCCCGGTTTAAAATACTCTGTGTGGGCACGCAAACCAGGGTGACGGGATCGCGAGCAGCGAGCGCACAGCCTCCCGGGAGCTGAGAGGGCGGTGTGGGGCGGCACCTGAGCCGAAGCCTGCGGGACTCACCGCTCCCCCCACTCCCGCACTCTGCGGAGATGTCTAAGGTGACCTTGGAGCACATGCGCACACCGGCCCCAGGGCCGAGCACCCGGACGGCTCTGTGTGATAGAACCCCGAGCCGACCAGGACGGGGGCTGAGGGAAGGGCCTTCCCCGCCCAGGACCTCGCCCGGAGCAGAAGGCTTTTTGCTTCGCAGATGGACGTGAATGTAGCCAAGCGCGGAGCCATCAGCCATCGTTCCGGCCTCCGGCCCGGCCCCTCAGCACGGGTCCGCTCCCCGGAGAGCGAGCCGGGCCCCAGCGTCCGTGGAGGCCCCGTGCTGTCTCTGAGCTGCAGCCCGGCGGGGCCCGGTTCCTCCACCTGAGCATCACGGTGAAGGCGGTGCAGGCTCTGCCCCTGGCCGCACGCGGTCCGGCTGCTGTGCCACTGCTTTGGAGACCGCAGACCACGGCCACAGCACTGGTGCCGCAAACAAGCCATCGACAGCGTGGAAGGTCCGCCCACGCCACGGGGAGATGTTCGCAGAGCATACACCTGACCGGGGACTGGTGTCCCTGAGGGAATCCAGACAAAACGACTCCTGAGGCGGCTGAGAGACAGACTGCTCGGGGAGAGCTCCCTCCTCTCAATCCACCGAATCAGCTCCAGGAGCCTGGAGTTTCCGCAGACCCGGGGGGCACCGGCGGGCACCGGCCACGGGATGTCTGCGGCGACAGTGTCAGAGGGTCTTGGCGGGACTCGAGTCCCCGGGGGTGACCCTGCCGTGGAAACAGCTCGGCAGCAGTGGGTAACTGAGTGAGAGGTAACTGCAGCCGCTCTCTGGGCGTCTGCCATCTCCACAGCTGACACTCGCTGACACACAGTCCTGTTCACCCCAGAGCCACGCACCGGAAGCGAAGGCTCTCTTAAAAATAGAGCCTTTGTGAGCGGGACAGGAACTCGGCAGGACGACGGGACAATGTGGGGCGGGCGGACGCTCACTTCCTGCGCACGGAACGGCCGGCCCAGGGCGGCGCGGTCTGCGGCCACGGGGACGCGGGCAGAGGGAGCCCGGTGCCTCGGTGCCTGCACTGGGGGATGGCGGCTGGAGGTGAGAGAGACAGGAAGCTGCTAAGTAATTCTTCCCCGTGGACAGATGCTTGTCTAGACTGTGGTTCTCAAACCAGGGTTCCCTGGAAGCCGAGTCCTGTGGCCGGGCCTGGGAAGAGGGGAGGCCACAGAAAGAGAAGACCCCCCCCCCGCCCACCCCGGCACCAGAGGGCTCTCCCTGCTCCTGCTTCGCGGCTGCCTCCTGCACGCCCCACACGGGGATTGAGCCCGAAATCCAGGCCTCAAATGACCGGGAATCAAACTGTGGCCTCTGGTTCCCAGGCCAATTGTCAGCCACCGGGCCGCGCCGGCGGGCTGGACCTTGCAGCACGTGGAACAGCGAAGGAGGAACAATGCTCTCCCGTGAATGCCAGAGCAACCACTCTGCGCTCCTCCCCCTGCGGGCGCTGAGCCTGGGCTGCCTCCCCCCACCCCGCAGCGAGCACGTCTGCTCCCGGAGCGGCTGCTCCAGGAGCACGTCTCCCCGCCAGCCACGTGGACGTAACCTGAGCGGAGTTCCAGCTGGAGCCACTGCTCCTGGTGATACACAAACATGGAACACGTGTGCCGAGGGAGGGCGGGGGGGGGGGTGCGGCCCCCGGAGCCGGTGCCCGCTCTTCCCCGGCACGGTGCGTGCCGTTGGCAAGCATTCGGTACCTGGGCTTGGCGTTGTCGCTCGATCCCGTGTCACGGGAGTGCCAAGGGGCGAAGCGGCCAGGGAGGCCTGAGGAGGACAGGGGTGTGAGGGGCCGGGCCGGGGGGGTGGGGGCAGCCCGCAGGGGGACAGGGGAGTGAGGGGCCGGGCCGGGGGTGGGGGGGCAGCCCGCAGGGGGACAGGGGTGTGAGGGGCCGGGCCGGGGGGGGGGGCAGCCCGCAGGGGGACAGGGGTGTGAGGGGCCGGGCCGGGGGTGGTGGGGGCAGCCCGCAGGGGGACAGGGGTGTGAGGGGCCGGGCCGGGGGTGGGGGGCAGCCCGCAGGGGGACAGGGGAGTGAGGGGCCAGGCCGGGGGGGGGGGCAGCCCGCAGGGGGACAGGGGTGTGAGGGGCCGGGCCGGGGGGTGGGGGGCAGCCCGCAGGGGCGGGGAACGGGCCTGTGCCAGGCTCTGCGGGCGTCGGGCAGGAACGCCGCCTGCGGGGCCGGGACCTTGGGAACCGGAGCTGGAGGAGGAGCGGCTCCCGATCGGCCGTCCTGGGCACCGTTCACGGGTCACGTGGGTCACGTGCCAACCCGGAACCGCTGCTGCCTGACACTCCCAGAGGGCGAGGGGTGAGCCCTGCTCCCCAGGGAGAGGAAGAGGGGGCTCCAGGCCGAGGGGCCCGGCGGGGCGGGCGGGGCGGGCCGGGCGGAGGGGGGAGGGGTGGCGGGGGTGGAGGTGTCCTCAGGGGCAGCTGTGTCTCTGCACCAGGCTGGGACCTTCTTCCTGCCACGGCCATTGGGTATTTATAACACCGTTCACGGGCCACACAGAATGATCAGCTTAAACGTGAGCCTGCCCGTCTGGTCAGACAATGAATAACCTCCCCCCAACGCCCTGCTCTAAGCTGGCCCGCCGGGTCCTTCCGAGGCATCGCCTGGGGGCGGGGAGGAGAATCAGGTCAGGAACTGAGCGTGATCCCGTATGGAGGGTGATCCCGTATGGAGGGTGATCCCGTATGGAGGGTGATCCCGTATGGAGGGTGGGGTCCCTATACCCACCCAGCAGGACGCTTGCTAACGGGGTGTGCAGGCCCCACGGGGGCAGAGGAGAGGCTCGGGCTGCTGGGTGGAGTGTGGGGACAGTCCTGGTCCGTGCACATCCCGTGGTTCCAACACCGGCTCCTGCTGGGGGCCTCGCGGCCGGTGTGCGGCCTCGTGGCTAACGCGGCTGCACCGACGTCTCCCGCCCGCCCGCCCGCCCGCCCGCCCGCGTGAGGCTGACAGCTGCGACCCAGACACCCAGCAAGGTTTGCACCGAACAAGCTCGTGTCCGACCCGTTTGCTGAAGTCACTGCAGCTTAACAAGCCGCTGACCATTCCTGCTGGCGTTTAACTTCTCGGCTTTTACATCAGCAAACACGCCGCTGGGGCAGGGCAGCCCAGCCTCTGAGCTCCTCAGACGCACCAGGGCCTGGCTCTGAGCCGTCAGGGCCCGGCCGGCTCCGTGCGTGTGAGGAGCACGGGCAGGGGGCGCTGGGGAGGGCTCAGCCCCAGTCCCACGTCCTACAGACCAACCCGCCCTCGTCTCCCCCATCGCAAAGCGGTGCCTTCCCCAGAGACACGCGGGTCCTGAGCCCTTCGCTCCGGGCCCCGCGGGCAGAGGCCAGCCCTCGCCCGCTCCTCAGCGCGGCGCACGGGCACGCGCGGGTGCCGGCTCGAGTGGTGACGGCCGAGCAAACAGTAACACCTTCTCCCTGCACGGCCCCCAGATCGCATCCCGGTGACAGATCTCACACTTGGTCCTTCTCGCCCCCAACTGTCCTCCGTCAAATGGCAAACGCAGGCCACAGGGCCAGGCCCCCGCCCGGCGGCCCGCCCGCCCTCCGCAGCGGTTCCAGAGCGAACAGAGTGCTGGGCCTTCAGGAAACTGGTAGGAAAAGCTGTCTGAGGAACTCCGTCCTCCTCATGCCGGCCCCGCCGCCCGTCCCAGCCCCGCCCGGCTGGAGTGTGTGCGGCCGGTCCCCGTGGGCCCGGCTCCCCTGGCTCTGGCCGCCGCTCGGACAGGGAGGAGCAGGGCTCCCGGTGGCGCTGGAGCAGGAGGCGGTACCGCGGCCGCAGCGGACAGCGCTCCCAGCGCTTCCGCCGCCCAGCCCCACGCCAGGTGCTTCTGCGTCATCTTAACCCCGGAGGGAGGGCCAGTGCCACCCATTTCACAGGAGGAACAGCGAGGCCGAGGGCGGTCCGGAGACCCTGCCGTGAGAGGCAGCAGCAAGGGCAGGTCCAGGGCACCTGCAGCGGAGTCTGGCCCGGGACGCTCAGCGCAGAGAAGGCTCTCAGGGTGACGGTAGGTGCAGAACGCGTGCCAAAGCACCCTGTGAGCGACCTCCCCTTTCCTCTGAGATTCATCGGTCTGTTCCATGTTTCCATGCCTGTGCATTGAGCGCCTGCCCCCTGGTGGTCAGTACATGTCATAGCTACTGGTCGAACAGTAGCTTAGGCTTCTATATATCTATATCTATATCTATATCTATATCTATATCTATATCTATATCTATTTATCTATATCTATCTATATCTATCTATCTATCTATCTATCTATATATATATTTCAGAGAGAAAGCCAAAGAAAGAGATTGAGAGAGAGAGAAACATCAATGATGAAAGAGAATCATCGATCCGCTGCCTCCTGCACACCCACACTGGGGATTGAGCCCAAAACGCAGACATGTGACTTGACCAGGAATTGAACCATGACCTGCTGGTTCATAGGTTGATGCTCAATCACTGAGCCACACTGGCTGGGCCCCACGGATATTTAAAAATATAAATTTCAAAGAAACAACCAACATTTTTTTTCCCAATACGTGTTACCTTTTTCATTAGTCCAAACACAGAAAATATGCATCTGTTAAGTGTTCTGTTCAGCCTCAAATTGAAACAACCCCGCCCTCCTAAACTCTACCTTCCTGGTGGGTGACTGCAGCGTGTAGCCTGCCGGGAGTATACAGCCCGAGGCGGGCGTCCCTGGGAGACGCCAGGAAGGAGCTGGGCAGGACTGTGGACCAACGCCCGGGCCAGCCCTGCTAGGTCCCCGAGAGGGAGGCGCCCGCAGCTGGGACCTGGGTCCTGGACCTCGAGCTGCAGTGCGCAGAAAAGGGCTGAGCCGTGGCAGGCCGTGGGCAGCACCTGCCGAAGGAATTATCCAGTAAGCGGTCAGCGAGGCCCCAGGCCGGCAGGTTCTGCCCCAGCAGTGGGATGTCAGGAAAGACAGCCACCTGCGGCTTCAGAAGCATCTCTGGTGGAGGCCGGTGAGCACGCATGCAGGGAGTGGAGAGCCTGTCAGAGCTGGTCAGCTCTATTGTTATCAGTTATTAGTTATCGGTTATTGGTTTTTGATTATTAGTTATTAGGGGCACTTCTCTCCAGCTCCGGGTCGGACGAATGCTCATTGATTCCGTGCCGATGGGCCGCCTTCCTCTCTAATGCTCAGACCCGCGGCTGTGGCGTTTACCAGTGGTTTCCGGGAATGCCCTTTCACACCGGCCAGATGTCATTGCTAGCCTGCCACCCGTGGCTGCGTTGCATTTTGGGCGGCACGCACACGGCCCCGCTCTCTGCGGAGCCCGGACTGCCAGGCGAGCGCCCTGCTGCGGGACTGCTGACCCTCCGGGCCCCTGTGTCCCCTGAGCCCCCGGAGCCGCTCCCCATGGGCCCCCCCCGGGAAGGAGGGCGAATGAACGGAGACGCAGCTGCACCCCGAGCTGGTGCCTGGGGAGCCAGGGTGTGAGCGCTGCCGAGGCTCTGTCAGCTGTCGCTGCACCCGCCCGCGCCCGGCAACGGACCCGTCCCGTGACCGGTGCCAGACCCGCCCGCAGCCTCTCCAGCCGCCCCAGGAGCTAAGCTGCATTTGTGTGAAAAGACGTTTTACCGTCGGAAACCAGCCGCGAAACCCCCTTCCGAGCTTTACGTTCCGACTCGGCGAGGCCGGAACAGGAGCTTCTGGGACCAGTCCTCCTGTGGCTGTCCTGTCCACCCCGAGCGCTGCCCCAAGGTCTCCACAGTCACAGCGCCTGCTGCCTCTCACCACGGCAGTGGAACAAAGAAGCCACAGGAAGAATGGGACGTTGTGCCCATGAACTTGACTTCACGACAAACAGACACGCCCGGACCTCGCAGGGGCCGGCCTGCCTGTGGCCTGGACAGGACACTCCAAGGAGGCCTCCACTGGGAGCGAGCCCTGCCCACACCCCCACGCCCCTGTCCACCCCCCTCCACCTCCCTGCCCACACCCCCACCGCCTGGCTCTCCCCGGCTCCTCATCTACAGGGTCAGGGCCGTGCGGACCGGGTGGAGAGAGGAAGACCGGAGGCTGACATGAAAGACACTAAAGGAGCTTCTGACTTTGGAAACCCGAGCAGGGACCGGGCCAGGCCGGCTCCCCAGGGTCCTGGGTCCAGGGACCCTGCCTCACCCGGACCTGCAGGGATTGCATCAGCTCCGCAGACCGGCCGGCGCTGGTGCTGCTGCGGGTCTATCCCTGTCCTTCCCCGACTCACCCGGAGCCCTCTGCCCCGCGGGGCGCCGGGCGCGGTCTGGGCGCGGTCACACCCCACCGGCGCGGGCGGGGCGGGGCCGGGCCGGGGTCCTGCACTCGGGACCTCGGAGGGGCGCCCGGGTGGAACCGGCCGGCCCTCCCCACCAGCGCCGAGGCGCCCGCCCGCGTCCCGCCCGGACCGCGGAACCACATGAGTCCGATATCATCACCGGGGACGTGGCCGGTCCCCATCGCCAGTCCCGGCAGTAACCTTGGGTCCCGGGGAGCGGACCGGCCCTCCCGCAACTTGAGCTCCGGGCGGGCGGGCGGGGCGAGCGCCGCGCTGTGACCGCGGGCGGCGCTGGGGTGGCCTGGACCCGGCATCGCGGGGCGCGGGGCGCGGGGCGCGGGGCGGACCCGGACCCGGACCCGGACCCGCGCGAAGTTACCGTTACCTCGAGCCGCCCGAGGCCGGAGCTCTTGGCGCGGGACCTCCGGCGCAGGTAGACGGAGAAGAAGCGGCGCACCGTGAACTTCCTCCGGCTCAGCTCCATCGCCGCGCCCGCCGCGAGGAGCCGCGGGCCGGGGACGCGCATCCCCGGGCGGAGGTCAGGTCTGCGGGCGGGCGCGCGGGGCCGGGGGGCCCGGCGGGGCGGCCACCCGCGCGGGGCACGGGCTGCGGGCACAAAGGGCGGGCCGGCGGCCACCGGGCCGGGGTGCCAGCGCCCCCTCCTCCTCCGCCCCAGCCCCTCCAGCTGCTGCCCCGGGCGAGGACGGCACTCCACCTCCGCCAATCAGCGCCCGCCGCCCCCGGCGCGCCCGCCCCTTTCCCCGCCCCCGCAAGCACCGGCCCGAGCAGCCCCGCCCACCCCGCCCCGCTCCCTGCTACTATGGCCAATCAGCGCCCGCCGCCACGCCCAGCCACACCCACTCCTTGTTCTCCTGCGCCGCCGCCAATCAGCGCCCGCCGCCACGCCCAGCCACACCCACTCCTTGTTCTCCTGCGCCGCCGCCAATCAGCGTCCGCCGTTCCACGCCCAGGCGCTCCCTTCGCCCCTCCTCCTTCCTCGTCCATAGTACTCACTCCCTGGCCCCGCCCTGTATGGCCCCGCCCACCGCCGCCCACCACCAATCAGCGCCCTCCGTGGCGCATACCTAATGAGCCCCGCCCAGGACAGCTCCGCTGCGCCCGCCGCTTGTTCTCGCTTCTGGGGTCTCGGTTCCTCTTCGTTAACCCTGCGGGGTTCCCGGGATTACGGGCGTCCTGATGTCTCCTCCTCTTAAAGCACACATCACACACTTTGGCATGACGTTCTGTGCCGGACAAAACTTTAATCTTTGATAAGCAAGCACTTCTCGGGAATGGACCCAAATGGGGGAGGGGTGTGCGCCCTGCCCCCCACCCCCATCCCACCCCGGCCCCGCAGGCGGCGCCCAGGCCGGAGGTCCGCCGCCCCGCCGGGCGCTGAGAAGCTCCCCACGCGGCGGGCAGCGCCGGGGAAGCCGCCCTTGGCCGCGGTGGGAGAACAAAGACACATCCGTTCCCGCTGACCTTCGGCTCCATATATAGAACATTGTCCCAACGCGTGACCCGCGGGCCTGCAGGAGCGTGTCCGAGGCTGGGCTCTCAGGCCAGCTGCCGGCTGCGGGGCGGCGAGGGATTTGCCTTAAAGGGAAACGGACTTTCTTTTTCTACAAATGCTTGCTGGGGGGCTGGGGGCTGGGAGGCTGGGGGGCTAGGGGGTGGGGGGCTGGGGGCTGGGGGCTGCGGGGCTGGGGGGCTGGGGGGTTGGGGGGCTGGGGCTGGGGCCTGGGGGCTGGGGGCTGGGGGCTGGGGGCTGGGGGCTGGGGGGCTGGGGGGCTGGGGGGCTGGGGGCTGGGGGGCTGGGGGGCTGGGGGGCTGGGGAGCCGGGGGGCTGGGGGCCGGGGGGCCGGGGGGCAGGAGGCGGGAGGAGGTGCAGGGCAGGCGGCTGAGGTCTGCAATCCTCGGCGCCTTAGAGCCACGTGGGGTCAGGGCCGCCGTGTGAGACGGTGACCGATGGTGCTCGTCCGTAAAGACCTGGGACGGACGCTGCCGAGGGAAGACGCCCAGCACGGAGCTCCTCCCGGGCTCCCAATCCCCACAGCTCCCCTGGCTGCTCGCACGCCCGGCTCGTGGGCGAGAAGCGGCCGCCCCGGCTTCTATTCTGGGGTCTCCCGGAATCTCATTATCGCTCTCTCACTCCCAGACGTGGAAACGGTGCCCTCCCCTCTGCCCGGACGCGGACAGGGACACGGGGACTGCGGCTGCCCAGAGGCGTGGGGGTGGAGCGGAAAGGGGCATGGGGGTCAGGGAGAATGGGGCAGGGGGTGGGGGAGAGGGAGGCAGGGGTTGGAGGGGAGAATGGGGGAGAGGAGGTATGGGGAACGGGGAGAGGGAGGCAGGGGGGGGGGAGGAGGAGCAGGAGATGGAGGGGAGCAGGGGGAGAGGGAGGCAGGGGTGGAGGGGAACAGGAGGACAGGGAGGCAGGGGGTGGAGGGGAGAATGGGGGAGAGGGGGCATGGGGAACAGGGAGAGGGAGGCAGGGGTTGGAGGGGAGAATGGGGGAGAGGAGGTATGGGGAACAGGGAGAGGGAGGCAGGGGTTGGAGGGGAGAATGGGGGAGAGGAGGTATGGGGAACAGGGAGAGGGAGGCAGGGGGTGGGGAGGAGGAGCAGGAGATGGAGGGGAGCAGGAGGAGAGGGAGGCAGGGGTGGAGGGGAGCAGGAGGAGAGGGAGGCAGGGGGTGGAGGGGAGAATGGGGGAGAGGGAGAATGGGGGGAGAGGGGGGCAGGGGCTGAGGGGACGGGGGAGCTGGGCGGACTTTCCTCCTGCTGTTTACTGCCATCACGTGAGGGTCACGAAACCCTGTCCCCGCGGCCCCGACACGCCTGTGAGGCCCGCTGGCCGGTCCTGCCGCCCTGCGGCCCATGATCCCCTCCGCCCGCTCCTCCCGGGCCGCACCCTCCGGGCCGGAACCCGCTCTGCTCGGGACCCAGTGCGGTCGGCGCCCGTGACTCCGGTTCCCGTGGAGGCTTCTCCTGCTTTATCCCAGAGCCGCGTCCCTGCCTCCGGAACAGCAGGCGCATTCCCCCCGAGCTGACGGTCCGCAGCGCCGCCAGCTCGGCAGCGCGGGGCGCAGGCAGCGCGGGCGCGGGCGGCAGGCAGACTCCGCCGGGCCGGGCGGCGTTATGTAAGCGCACCTGCCGGCGGCCGCGGCACAGCCGGGGGCTGGCACCCTCGCCGTGGGCTCCTAACGCTGCCGGGGACACGGCACGGCCACGGGCTGTGTGCTGCTCAGACAACACGTCATCACCAGCAGACAGCTCTCCCCGTGGCGGGAACCACGGAAAACCACGAAGCTGTTATCTGTGAGACGGAGACAAAACCGCCTCGGAGCACCCCACTGCCCCAGACCTGAGCGCCCCGAGACCTGGGCACCCCACTGCCCCAGACCTGAGCGCCCCCAGACCTGAGCGCCCCACTGCCCCAGACCTGAGCGCCCCACTGCCCCAGACCTGAGCGCCCCGAGACCTGGGCACCCCACTGCCCGAGACCTGAGCGCCCCCAGACCTGAGCGCCCCACTGCCCCAGACCTGAGCGCCCCCAGACCTGGGCACCCCACTGCCCCAGACCTGAGCACCCCACTGCCCAAGACCTGAGCGCCCCACTGCCCCAGACCTGGGGACAGGGATCCAACATGCCCCTCACCCCCCCACCCCAACCCCCGCTTAGAGTCCGCTGGGGTGGTGACAGCCCTTACGGATTCTTCCCGCTGTTGATCCTCACCCGGGGATGTTGCCACTGATTTGGGGGAGGGAGGAAGAGAGAGGGAGAGACAGAGACACATCGATGTGAGAGAGACGCATCGACCGGTGGCCTGACCAGGGCTGGGCCGGGAGGAGCCTGAAACCGAGGTGCGTGCCCTTGGCCAGAACCGAACCGGGACCCGTTGGTCCACAGGCCAGCGCTCCATCCTTGTGCCCCGAAGGCTCTTCAGTCCGACGCAGAAAGACAGCCTCTGCTCTGTGTCCGGCGGGCGGGGCTGAGCCAGGAACCAAGAGGCCACGGTTCGATTCCCGTCACGGCA
>CM072925.1:887148-892148 GCA_036971965.1 Nyctalus aviator | reverse complement strand
CCCCGTCCCCCCCCCTCCCCTCCGCCCCCACCCCTCCCCCCCTCCCCTCCCCCCCTCCTCCCCCCCCCGTCCCCCTCCCCCCCCCGTCCGCCTCCCTCTTCCGCCTCCCCCGACCCCTCCCCTGCCCCCCTCCCCCGTCCGCCTCCCTCTTCCGCCTCCCCCGTCCCCCTCCCCCGTCCGCCTCCCCCGACCCCTCCCCTGCCCGCCTCCCCCGTCCCCCTCCCCCGTCCGCCGCCCCCTCGCTTCACCCCATTGGAAAGGAGCGGACACGGGATCCCAGAATAGAAAGTTATTGGAACCCGAGGCCGTGTTCTCGCCGCCGATTGATCAGGCAGCGCCGGCACAAAGCTGTCCTCGTCCGGTGGCCGGAGCGCCCGGCCGTGTGCTCGGGGCGTCAGCGCGGGGCGCCCGCGGCTCCCGGGGGCGGGGACGCTCTGAGGTTGTCGGTGGACACGAACACGCTCACGCCAACCACTGCGTCCCACTGCGCCCTGTGGTCGGGGGCCTGAGCCTGGGCATTTGTTCCGTGGAGGTGCGGGAGGTGCCATTTTTAATGTCTGTATATGGACACTCCTTGCCTTCAGAGCGGGAGGAAGAGGGAGGAGCGGCAGGAACACCGTGACGAGGCCGTGGACCGGCCGCCTCCGCCCGCCCCGCGCTCAGCACCCGCGGTGCCTCTGCTCGGAGCTGACGGCGAAGGGAGTGCTGAGAAGGAGGAGGACCGGGCCGACGGGAAACCTGGCACCAGGGCCCAGGGGGCTGCCCCCCTGCGGCCGGGCCGGGCCGGGCCGTGTGTCTGTCCACCGGAACCGAGGCCAGCTCTCCCCAAGCCGCCCGCCCGGGCACGGCCTCGGAGGTCACGGGCAGGGCCGAGGTCATGGGCGCGGTCAGACTTACAGGACAGAACGGCTCAGGCCGGCCTCGCAGCCCAGACCTGTGCCCTCAGGCGGGCCTCCTGTGTGCCTGGTGTGTGTGTGTGTGTGTGTGTGTGTCCTATGTGTGTGTGTGTGTGTGTGTCCTGTGTGTGTGTGTGTGTGTCCTGTGTGTGTGTGTGTGTGTCCTGTGTGTGTGTGTGTGTGTCCTGTGTGTGTGTGTGTGTGTGTGGGTGGGTCCTGTGCCCTCATGCAGGCCACCTGTGTGTGTGTGTGTGTGTGTGTCCTGTGTGTGTGTGTGTGTGTCCTGTGTGTGTGTGTGTGTGTCCTGTGTGTGTGTGTGTGTGTGTCCTGTGTGTGTGTGTGTGTGTGTGTGTGTCCTGTGTGTGTGTGTGTGTGTGTGTGTGTGTGGGTCCTGTGCCCTCAGGCAGGCCACCTGTGTGCCTGGTGTGTGTGTGTGTGTGTGTGTGTGTGTCCTGTGTGTGTGTGTGTGTGTGTCCTGTGTGTGTGTGTGTGTGTGTGTGTGTATATGTGTCCTGTGCCCTCAGGCGGGCCTCCTGCACGCGCCTGGGTGTGTGGTCCGGGCCCACCCACACCTGATGCTCTGTGCAGAGCACCGGGGTGAAGGCACGGAGGCAGGGGTTGAGTTGGTCACAGGACGGACGGGCTCTCCGATCCCGCAGCACACAGACATGTGACAGCCCTCCACGGCTTCCACGTGGCACGGCCCCAGGTTCCGGGAGACGCCGCCGAGGACGACGTGTGGGGACCGCTCGGCGTGCTGTCTCCGTGTGCGATGGGAGCGCGGCCTGGTGGGGTTATGCAAAGGGCACCGGCTCGGGGCCCAGCCTCATGGCCAGGCCGCGGGCCGCCCTCCGCCGCCCTCACCGCGCCCGCCCGCCCGGCCCGGCCGGCCGCCCCGCCTCCCGCCTCCACTGACTCCCTGGTTTCAGTTTCTCCGTAATCCGGAGAGACCTGCCGGCTGACGTCCCAAAATAGCTTGGCTCCTGCCGCTCAGGGGTCAGCCGAGACCGAGACGGGCGCTGGGCAGCCAGGAGGACACCGGCCACGGCCCCACGGAGCGGTCCATGCTGCGCAGTGGACGCCGTGACCACGGAAACCACCCTTCTCGGGATCAGTAACGGGCTGGGCGTCCTGTTTTTTGGGAAAAGGAGCAATGAAACGGAGCCGCACGGAAGAACAGAGCCGTGGGCCGGGGCCGTGTGACGGAGCCGAGCCTGGAGCGGGGACCCCGGCCCCACGGCAGGAGTAACGGAGGAGGAGGAGAAGCTGGGACAGAACGAGGGCAGAGGAGCAAGCGTGTGAGGGGGAGAAACAGAACACAGAGAAGAAGGAGGCAGCCCACGCTCCCCTCGCGCCCGAGCCCTGGAGACCCCGCCGAGCCCTCCCCGAGGGGCCGCGGAGAGCCACGCCCGCACCACCGCGGCCAACACCTGCACAGACACGGCCTTCACACACGGTCGCGTCACACGGGCAGAGAACGGCGCCACGAGCAGGAGACTGCGAGCAAACCGTAAAGAAAAGCAGCCAAAAGGGGCCCGTTTGCACCCAAAGGAAAAGTGGGCAGAGTGAACGTTTAAGAAACCACCGCCAAGAGCCACAGCCGGTGACGCTGAGACGCGGGGGAGGCCGCACACGTCGCCTGCGAAAGCGAGGTCCCGGCGCCGGCCGGCCCCCACCGCACGCCGAAGCCGGGCTGCGCGGACTCACCAGCGCCCGGTAGACCCTGGAGAAGGCTCGGCGGAAGCGGGAGAGCATGTCGCCCGGTGGCTGGCCGTGGCCGGGAGCCGCCGGCCTCCGTGCCGGAGCGGGTCACCGGGCCAGAGCGGCTGAGGGGTCCGCGGGGGCCGGCGCACCTCTCCTCCGAGGGGAAGTCAGAGCCGCTTTTAGCAGCGGCCGGGAGCCAGCACCTGGGTCACCGGCTTAATATAGGCTGCTCTTCCTCTGGGCGCGCTAACGGGGCGGCCACCTGTTCCCCCCGCCGGCCGCCGGCGAGCGGGCCCAGAGCGGAGCCGCGGAGCACGCCAGCGCCTCGGCACGGTGACGCCGAGGCCCCGGCTGCCGGCCGGGCCGGGCCTTCCTCCTGTGTTCGTGCCGTTTTTATCCTCCCCCACCCCCCCAGACTCTATTTTGGCGTTTTAAAACCCCGGTCCCCCTGCACCGTCAGCGGGGCCTCCGCTAAAGAAACCTAAGGCCGGCGGACGCAGCCACGGCCCCGTCCACGCAGCTCAGTCCGAGCCACAGAGAGCCACGCGCCCCTCCTGTCGCCAGCATGGAGCCGCCTCCACGCCTGCGGCCAGGATGGCTCACGTGGGCGTCTGTCCCACAGACGCCCCGTCCCGTTACTGATCCCGGGTGGTCCATGCGTGGCCATCCGTCTGCGATGCTGCGGCCTTAAACCTCCTGCACCCCGTGGACATCCTGCCCAGGCCCCTGGGGCAGAGACGCTCGTTCGGATGCCCCAGCTCAGAGCCCCCGCCGTGCCCCCTCGGCTCCTCCTCTGTGTCTTCTACCAGCAGCCTCGCCAGTGTTAGCCGTTTGGGGGAAACGTCAACAAAGCACAAGCAGTTCGTCCAAAGGGGCTGCACGCTCCAGGCTCCAGCCCAGACACCTCTCAGTCGACGCTCTGGCCTGGCGGGCTGCGTGAAGGGCCAGAGCCTCTGGCGCCGCCCTGGGTCCGAGTCCCCCGTCCTCCCGCAGGGACGCTCCCCTCGCCGACACCACGCCCCGTCCTGCCTCGGCCACCGGCAGCGTCTGTCGCACACCCTGACACGGCCGCTAAGCAGAGTTTAAGCGTCATTTAAAATATGCTGTTTTTATTGATTTCAGAGGGGAAGGGAGAGGGAGAGAGACAGAAACATCGATGATGAGAGGGAGTCACTGATGGGCTGCCTCCTGCACGCCCCCCACTGAGGACCTAGCCCACAACCCGGGCCTGTGCCCTGACCGGGAATCGAACTGTGACCTGGTTCATAGGTCCACACTAAGCCACTGAGCCATGCCAGCTGGGCTAAGACCAGCTTTTTAAAAAAATTTTAATCCTCACCCTAGAATATGTTTTCCATTGAGTCTTAGAGAGTAGAAGGGAGAGGGAGAGGCAGAGAGAAACACCGATGTGAGGGAGACACATCAATTGGTTGCCTCCGGCACGGCCTGGACCAGGGCCAGGAGCCTGCAACCGAGATCCGTGCCCTTGACCCGGAATCGAACCCGGGACCCTTCAGTCCGCAGGCCAACACTCTCTCCCTGAGTCAAACCAGCCAGGGAGAGGCCAGCTTTTAAGTGCAAAGGACAGACACCTGACTTCACTCGGACACACAGAACGCTTTTACCGCTTCAGTTAATCAGACGCAGACGCAGCCTGGCCGGGAGCTGGTGGAGCAGCAGAGCCGGCAGGTGGGCAGGCTACCAGGTCAGCAGGCCAGGGGTCAGCGGGTCGGGGGTCGGCAGGTGGGCAGGCTACCAGGTCAGCAGGCCAGGGGTCAGCGGGTCGGGGGTTGGTGTGTCGGCGGGCCAGCGGGTCAGCAGGTCGGCGGGTTGGCAGGTCGGGGGTCGGTGGATCGGGGGTCGGCGGATCGGGGGTCGACAGGTCGGGGGTCGGCGGATCGGGGGTCAACAGGTCAGAGGTCGGCGGGTTGGCAGGTCGATGGGTTGGGGGTCGGCGGGTCGGCGGGTCGGGGGTCAGCAGGTCAGCAGGTCGGCGGCGGCTGCAGGCTGACACCTGGCCGTCCTGGCCCCACACCTACATCACTAACAACGCTCGCTCTCCACGTCCGGGATGGTGGACAGACATGCTTCTCCACTCTCCTCACTACAGACACCACACGCCCGACACTGTTTCCTAGACAACAAACCTGTTGACACCGTTTCCTAGACAACAAACCTGCAGCGACGGGAAGGTGGAGAGAGGGCGGCCGGGGCTCCCGCCTGCCCGTGTGCCCCACACATGGAGCTGGAGAACACAGTCACCCCAGAATGCCCGTGGGCACCGGCAGGAGGGGGCCCGACGGAGCTGCTCCCCGTGCGGGAACGAGGGGACCCGCCAGGCTGTCAGGAGGCACCCAATGTCCCCACATGGCAGCACCCGTGCCCCGAGGTAACGAGCCC